>CAMZMU010000074.1:97299657-97501706 GCA_947311845.1 Poa pratensis
ATGGAATGCCGAGATGTCGGTGTTAAAGTGGGAGAAATGGAAAAAATGGGAATGTTTATGAAAAATGCACAGTATCCTAGTACTATGACAACCAATCTTAATTGTGCGACCACACTTACCCATATGGGAACGGGGCTTAGTCATATAATTTGCTCTTATTAGTATGGGATACCTCATCGACGGAGATGACTCCGTTATGCATGAGGGGGATGGTTTATGAACTCCCCTGACCTGGGTCCTCGCTCAAACTCTATGGAAGATAAGGAGGAGGATTGAAGGACTTCATAAATGTGGTCGCCGGGAAAAAGTAAAGGAAAGAAAAAACATATGAGTCCTCACACTTAGGGTTGCCGACGGGGACCGGACTGAGTGTTGGTGGGAATTATCATATGGGTAGGATCCTATACTAGCATGAGCAAAGGAGAGGCTAGGGTCGGTGGCTCAACTTCGCATACACCTTGTATGGCGGGACGTGGCTGACACGATGAGTTACCGGATGGGTGTGGGATAAAAAGCGTGCTACCTCTGCAGAGGGTCAAAACTATTCGAATAGCCGGGTCCCCGGATATGGACAATTGGGAGACTGTCCTAAGATCTTGTGCAAATTTTTGGAAAAGCTTTTAAGTTTAAAATAAAATGAATTGGTGATGGCATGATATAACTATACCAAATGGAGTGGTATGAGTTGTGGGACTAATTGGACCATGGTGAGCCTGGTCCAGAAAGGGTTTGGAGAAACAAAGGAGATGGTGATTTCTTTTAAAAACAGTTATAAAACTCTTCTTACCTTTTTCAATAAAGATATAGAGATGTTTTAAAACAATTAAAAGTGGTAAGTTAAAATAAAGTTAGTGCATACTCATGTTGGGGTAGTTTGCGAGTACATTCAAATGTACTCATATTGGTTTCGTCCCTGGCTATTGTCCTAGCCAGACTACGAGGAGGAGCACTACGCCGAGCAGGAGTATGGTGACTTCTACGCGAACTGAGGATCTCCACAAGTCAGCTGCCTGTCGGGTCGTCATCGTTAGAATATGATGTCTACTACGCCGTAGCTTCCGCTGATATTTTGGTTTGGCCCTTGAAGGCACCTATGTAAGAACTTGGTCTAAATGACCATTTATGTAAGACTTTTTATTCGGTACTGTAATGGATGTAAACTTTGGTATCCAATTCGGATTATGTGCAACGACAGACTGATCACGGGATCGTTGTGTTAACATAATCGGGTATTTCGGACAGCTAGTCCGGGGTCCCCACAGACTTGGTATCAGAGCCATCCTGACTTTAGGAAACCTTAGTTAGCATGGTCGTCAAACAAGTGTTATCAAAAAGAGTAATTTCTAAAAGAAAGGAGTGAAGTTTTTTTTGAAAACCGCTTATCTCCAATCCTCTTACTTATGCAAAAATTCATTCTCATTAAACATTACAATTTCCTTAGTATCCTTAAAATTTTGTGCACTTATCATCCCACTAACTTAAAATTTTGCTTAAAAATTTGTAGATGGCACTCCACTGGACCGAGTTCGTTCAGCTGGAGAAGGATAGCAAGCTGACGTTCGAGAATGACTTGTTCGAGTTGAGCAAGCTGCTAGGTCGCCCCGCTCCAGAGTTTGAGGGAGCCCAGATTGATGTTCACGGTGTCGGAAGGCTGAGCTGGCTCATCAGGTCGTCAGTTCGCCGGAACATCAAGTCTCCCAGTTCCAGGACGCTCGTCTTCACCACCAAGGAGGCCACCTGGGTTGACGGTCTCTGTACTGCTACACAGAGGATGATAGCCCGACTTTGTGAGGAGCACAAGGAGGAGTTAGTAGACTCCCGTTTCCGGTTCTACGGGAGGCGCAACTGCGACGGACACCCTACTCCTTCCCCTTGCCACCCGATGTTTGGGAGCTACATCATGGACATGGAGCTCTTACTTCAGCACACCCAGGATGATCTGATGCGCACTAGGATTCAGCTTCGCTTTGACCGCGAGTCGCTCGTTGAGCTTCGCGAGAATGAGGAGAAGCTGCTGGAGGATAAGGTCGCTCTTCTCGGAAAGAGGGCCCAGCTGAGGAGGACCATCGTGAAGCTCCGCAAGAAGGTGGCAGAGCAAGACCAGATGATCGAGGATCTAGAGCACCATACTGACGAGATGGAGGAGGAGGGCGAGGATCTCCGCAAGGAGAACAACGCTTTCCTCAGTGACGATGGTGACTTTGAGGAGGAGATGGACTGTGAGGAGGAGGATGATGAGGAGGAGTTAGTTGACGAGGAGGAGGAGCCCCTCGAGGCTGTTCTCGAGGACGAGGAGGAGGATCCCGAGGAGCCAGCCTACCAGTCAGATGCTGACGTGTTAGAGCTGGAGGTTCCACCTCAGTAGGCGAGTGACTTGATCACTACCGCAGGATTAGGTTGACCCCTATCGCTAGTCGAGTCGGAGTAGTGGTTCTTTTGGAAACCAGATGCTATGTGTCTTAGATGTAAGGTGATGTTGTAAGCTTGAAGTTGATGTGAACTCCTTGATGTGTTGTTTGTGAAATATAAGTATGTTTGTCTTGTTTAAATCTGTGTGAAATATTTTCATATAATCCTTAAATTAAACAACCACTTGCGAAATCGTCTTTCCACTTAGTCGAACTTTTCTGCCTTGCCTCTTATACCCGGTGTGCTTCAGGATGCCGCCCCGTCGTGACAATACGGGAGGATCAGGATCAGCACCACCACCACCAGACCCAACCCCCGCTCAACTTCTCGCGCTTATCATGGAGGAACGTGAAAATGCCCGGCAGGAGCGCCAGGCTCATCTCACTGCCCTGCAACAACTCGCAGCCGCTTACAACAACAACAACAACAACAACAATGGTGGTAATGGCAATGGCAATGAGAACCCGCGATCCACCTTAGGCGATTTCCAGAAAACCAACCCGCCTACCTTCTCCAGGGGACTTCACCCACTGGAAGCCGATGATTGGCTTCTTACCATTGGGAACAATCTGCAAGTTGCTGCTGTAGGAGACAATGAAAAGGTGCTGTATGCAACCCACTATCTTGCTGGACCTGCACGAGCTTGGTGGGAAGCTACCAAAGCTCTCCAGCAGGCTGACCACGTCATCAACTGGGATGAGTTCAAGGAGAAGTTTCGCAGGAAGCACATTTCTGGTGGACTCATTGATAGGAAGAGGGATGAATTCCGCAAGTTGAGGCAGGGAAGTAGAGATGTAGTTGGCTATCTTGATGAGTTTACCGACTTATCTCGGTATGCTCCCGAGGACACCGACAAGGAGGAGAAGAAGATGGAACGTTTCCTGAATGGGCTGCATGATGAACTGCAGTGTGCTTTGGTTGTCCATGACTTCCGTGATCTGGAGTCACTTGTGGACAAAGCCATCCAGCTGGAGACCAAGCGCAAGTCTATGTATGAAGGTCGCAAGAGGAGGATGAATGCTCAGGAAGGTTCGAGCAGTCAGAAGCCTCGTATCTTTCAGCAAAACCCCAAACCTGCCTATCGACCACCCCAAGCTCCACGCCCCAATTTCCCTAACCGCCCAAACAACTTCAACCGCCCAAACAACTTCAACCGCCCCAATGACAATAACCGTCCCAGAGGAAACTTCAACAACTTCAACCCCAATGCCAATGTTGTCTGCTTTGAATGTGGCAACAAAGGTCACTACTCCAAGGAATGCCCCAATCCCAAGAGGAATGTTCAGAGCCCCAATGCCCCGGCACCGAACAATGGTCAAGGCCGCAATGGAAATGGTAATGGCAAGAATGCCGCACCCGCGGAAATACTGCTGTTGTCAAGGGTCGTCTGCACCACATCAATGCTGAAGAAGCTCAAGATGCGCCGGATGTCGTGCTGGGTACGTTCCTTGTCAACTCAGTACCTGCAACTGTTCTGTTTGATTCTGGTGCAACACATTCATTTGTTACCGAGGAGTTTGTTGCTAAGGGAGGTTTAGTAGAAGGCTTCCTAACTAAAACCTTGAGTATACAAATCCCTGGTTCCACCCTAGAAACCAAGAGATTTTGTCCAAATACTGCCATAGAGATTTCAGGCGAGAAATTTGCAGCCGACCTAATTGTTTTAGGAACCCAAGGCATAGATGTCATACTCGGTATGAATTGGCTAGCCAAGTACCATGGTCGAATAGACTGTGCCAGAAGAGCTGTATCCATCACCACCGACAAAGAAGTAGAAGTGGAGTTTGTGTCTGAACCCAATCACCCCCAACCAGGCTGCCACGAGGGCATAGCTCGACCCACCCTAGATGAGATCCGTGTTGTTCACCTATTCCGAGATGTTTTTCCTGAGGAATTACCTGGTATGCCGCCAGACCGGGAAATTGAGTTCATAATTGAGCTTATCCCAGGAACAGCCCCAATATCCCAAAGACCTTATCGGATGAATCCGGAAGAACTGGTTGAGTTGAAGAAGCAGTTGGCAGATATGCTTAGCAAAGGACTTGTTCGTCCAAGTGCTTCACCCTGGGGATCACCTATTATTTTTGTGGACAAGAGAGACGGTACCACACGACTGTGTGTGGATTATCGCAGGCTAAATGACGTGACCATTAAAAACAAGTATCCCCTTCCCAAGATCGAGGATCTGTTCGATCAGATGAACGGAGCCCGAGTCTTTTCAAAGATCGATCTTCGGACAGGTTACCATCAGTTGAAGATCAGAGAGACAGACATTCCCAAGACCGCCTTCACCACCCGTTACGGTTTGTTTGAATACACGGTGATGTCCTTTGGTCTGACCAATGCCCCAGCCTATTTCATGAATCTCATGAACAAGATTTTCATGGAGTACCTCGACAAGTTCGTGGTAGTATTCCTTGATGACATCCTTATTTATTCCAAAACCGAAGAAGAGCATGCTGAACACCTGCGTCTAGTTTTGGAGACCCTCCGAGAGCACCAGCTGTATGCCAAGCTTAGCAAGTGTGAGTTTTGGCTCAATGAAGTGGCGTTTCTCGGACATATAGTATCTGCTGGAGGAATTTCTGTTGACCCAGAGAAGATCCAAGCCATTATTGACTGGTTATCCCCGACCAGTGTGACTGAAATCCGAAGCTTTCTCGGACTCGCCGGTTATTACCGCAAGTTCGTTGAGGGATTTTCCAGTATAGCCAAGCCCTTGACCCAACTGTTGAAGAAGGACAAGAAATTTGAGTGGACTCAGAAGTGCGAAGATAGTTTCCAAGAGTTGAAGAAGAGACTAACCTCCACCCCAATCCTGGTTATGCCAGACGTCACCCAGAGTTTCGACGTGTATTGCGATGCATCCGCCTCGGACTTGGTTGCGTTCTGATGCAAGAAGGCAAAGTTGTGTCGTACCTGTCCCGGCAGTTGCGACCGCATGAAGAGAATTACCCAACCCATGACCTGGAATTAGCTGCTGTGGTCCTTGCTCTTAAAAAGTGGCGTCCCTACCTTGCGGGACATCGCTGTGAGATCTATACGGATCATAAGAGCCTGAAGTATATTTTCACCCAGAAGGAGTTGAACCTGCGACAGAGGAGATGGATGGAATTAATCAAGGATTATGATATTGGAATCCACTATCACCCCGGAAGGCTAATGTAGTTGCCGATGCCCTAGTCGCAAACCCTGTACCCTGAATGCCTTAATCCAAGCCGAACAACCAGCCTTGTTCAAAGAGTTCGAAAATTTTGGACTAGAACTTGTTAGCCATGGTATCTCGCCATTTGGAGTTAGCCCCAACCCTGATGGATCAAATCAAAGAAGCCCAAAAAGGTCATGAAAGCATTGAAGGAATTAGGAAGAAGATCTCCCTCAGCAAAGCACCCGGTTTTACCGAGGATGCTGAAGGAGTGCTGAAATTCAATGATCGTATCTGTGTGCCCAATGTCACGGAACTTAAGGAGTTAATCCTGAAGGAAGCCCATGAGACCCCTTATTCAATCCACCCTGGGGGAACCAAGATGTACCAAGACCTTCGAGAAAGATTTTGGTGGCATGGAATGAAGCGAGAGATTGGTTCTTTTGTAGCCAAATGTGACATCTGTCAGCGAGTCAAGGCTGAACATCAGCGGCCCGCTGGATTGCTTCAACCTTTGAAAGTTCCCGAGTGGAAGTGGGATGAGATTGGAATGGATTTTATTACCGGACTTCCAAGATCCAACCGAGGCCATGATTCAATCTGGGTCATCGTTGATCGATTGACCAAGGTTGCTCATTTTGTACCTGTCAAGACTACTTATACTGGAGCTCAGTTAGCAGACTTGTATATTTCCAGAATAGTAAGCCTGCATGGTGTGCCTAAGAAGATTGTATCTGATAGAGGTACGCAATTCACCTCAAGATTCTGGAAATCCCTTCATGAAGCCCTCGGAACCAAGTTAGCATTTAGCACAGCTTATCATCCCCAGACCGATGGCCAAACTGAGCGAGTGAACCAGATATTGGAGGACATGCTTCGTGCATGTGTCCTATCCTATGGTTCCAAGTGGGAAGATTGTCTCCCGTTTGCAGAGTTCTCGTACAACAATAGTTATCAGTCCAGTCTGCAAATGGCCCCTTTTGAAGCCCTTTACGGCAAGAAGTGTCGTACACCCCTGAATTGGTCTGATACCGGAGAAAGCAAATTGTTCGGTCCAGATACCCTCCGTGAAGCTGAAGAGCAAGTTCAGCTTATTCGTGAGCGCCTCAAAACTGCCCAATCCCGTCAGAAGAGTTACGCTGACACCAAGCGCCGTGACCTCACTTTCAGTATTGGAGATTATGTTTATCTCCGGGTGACACCCCTCAAAGGAATGCAACGTTTCCATGTCAAGGGAAAGTTAGCGCCAAGGTATATTGGACCCTTCAAGATCATCGCTCGTCGAGGAGAAGTATCCTATCAGCTGGAATTGCCACCGGAGTTAGGAGATTATCATGATGTCTTCCACATTTCCTTGCTCCGGAAGTGTCTTGAAGTTCCTGACCAGCCTGATGTTTTCAAAAACATCGACCACCTCTCCATCGACCTGAACCAAGATTTGACTTATCGCGAGAGGCCCCTCAAGATTCTCGAAGAAGATGTTCGTGTTACCCGAAGGCGTGCGATCAAGTTTTACAAAGTCCAGTGGACTAACCACTCCGAAGAAGAAGCAACTTGGGAACGTGAAGATTATCTTAGGAGCGAATTCCCAGGCCTCTTTAGTACCTAAGCCTAGCAAATCTCGGGACGAGATTTATTTTAAGGAGGGAAGGATTGTAACATCCCAAAAATTATTAACAAGTATTATTAATTCCAAAAATGGGAGCCAACAAAAACTTTTGTTAAATTATATGTGTTGATCTCTTATTCTTGCTTGTGTTGCTTATTTCCTCTTGTTGTGTGTTGCTTGCTTTATTTGAGAACATGAAGAAAAGAAGAGGATTAAATTAAAAGCAAAACAAGAAAAATAAATGTGGCAAGTGCCACACAAATTCTCCAAGTGAGGATCTCATTTTGTTTCCAACAAAATTTAGTGGAGTGGTATTGCAAACCCTCCCATTTCATTCTTACTACTTATCTCTCTCAAATAGTATTTTCAAATTAGTTTTAAAAATTCAAAAGTAAACAAAGTAAAAATAAATTAAAATGCCTTAATTAAAACACTATAAAAGAAAATGTTTCAAAACATTTTATTATTTTATGCCAATTTTTGTGGAGCTTCTGCACCTTATGGGAAGGCTCCACAAATTTTGCCAAATTTTTATAAATTGATTTAGTGCCTCAAATAAATCAAGAAATGCTTCTGTTTAAACAGAAGGACTAAAAAGTAAATAAGAGAAAGAAGAAGGAAAAGAAGCAGTGCACAGGAGCCAGGGGGGTTTTTGCAAAACCATCATCGTCTACCTCCCCCTAGCTCACTGTCGCCGTCGTCGTGGCGCCATGCTCGACGTCGCCGTTCCCAGGCCCCCCAGGGCCCCCTTGCCCGCGCTCTCCCTCGCCCCCGAGCCACTGCACCTCTGCGGGCAGAGGAGACCCTCTCCCCTCGCCTTAACGCCGTTGTCCCCCGAAGCACGCCGCGGAGGAGTTGGACGGCGCCGGCCAAAATTGGCCCAGCTCACCGCACCTCGCCACGCGATCCGCTACGACGCGCACCCTAGCCCACGCCCGGACCCCCCAGACACCGAGCGCCAACCTCTCCCGCCCTCTGGACGCCGCTGGACCGCGACCACCGTGCGCCGCCGTCGCGCCTATTTAAACTCGAGCCGCACCTCGCATTTTCCCCACGCCCCACTGCCTCTCCCTTGCTGCACCACACTCCCCACCACTCGCCCGTGCACCACCACGAGGGCGGAGCCGCTGCTGCGAGCTCGCTGCTGCTCGTGCCCGTGCTCGACCGCCCGAGGTAGGCGACGACACGGCTGTGCCGTGCTGCTGCTCCCCTTCCTCCACTGACCACACCACCTTGATCCCCGTACTCCCCGCACTCACCCGAGCCTTTTGCCCCTCTGTTTTGTGCACAGAGACGCCGCCTGGACACCGCCGGAGACCGCTGCCGTGGCCGTGGAAGTTCAGCGGCTCGCCGTCGACGTTTCACGCCGTCCCAGCAAGTAGGACTCAGCCAGGACGTTCGCCCGAGCCTCCGCCGTCGTCTCGCATCATCACCGAGTCCTCCCGAGCCCTCTAGGTGAGGAACCGTCTACCACCGTGCCGCCGGCGCGGCGGCGCCGCCATTTTATGGTCGCCGCCGTGGCCTTTGAACGTGCGCCGTTGGATCTAGATCCAACGGCCGCGTAACGCTTCATTTAGATGAGCGGCTGACGGGCTGGCCCCACCCGTCAGCATTTTATTAATTTCCAACCGTTCACTGAGTCACTGACAGAAGGGCCCCACTAGTCAGATTTCTCAACATTATCCACACTGAACACCTTTTCTATTTTTAATTTCAGAAGAATTTCAGTACTGGACCCAATTTGTAAAATCAATAACTTGAGATTTAGGAATCCAAACAAATCAAACTCAATTGTTCTGGAAAGCTTATGAAATTGTTTAACCAACCCAATTGGTCTCATGTCATTTAAATAAATAGTTAAAAAGAATTATTGAAAATGCCACAGAAGGTTCAAAATCTAAACTTGTTTGTTTCTGATACTCTGCTAGTCCAAATAATTCCAAACCAATTTTGCTAGCTTAGTACTGCTTGTATTAGCTCCCCTAATTTTGGTAGAATTATTTAAGCAATATTAATTGTTGACTTTAAGATAAACCCTTCTGGACAAAAACAAACAAATATGTTTATTGGTTGATCCAAATGAGTTAGGACCAATTTTGTTAACTCACATATAGCAATGTTTACTTACCCCTAAAAGGATTTAATTTTTGGAACAACAGAACATATTTGGTAACCAAAACTTGATTATTAAGGTACTGGATTCAAACCAATGTGTAGGGAGTTTGGTAACTCCAAATGATCCAATTCAAATTGGGTTGTCTTCTACACATCAGTAGCTTTCTATAGAAATTTAGTTTGTATTTTTGTGACCAACAGAACTCAAGTTGTGGAATTAAACATGTTTAACAAGTTTCTGCCATAATTTGGACTTAAACAATTAATGTTTAATTCAATTGTTTGAAATTAAATTGTATTGTTTGTTGTATCCAGTGGCTATTTAGAGCATTTAGGATTGTGATACTGTGTGATGTGATGTTGTTTGAGTAGTTTTAGTGATTGCTTGTGTTTGTTGTTTATCGATTAGACGAGAACGTTGCCGGAGATATCGAGGAGGGGGAATTTGTTGAACCAGAAGATCAAGATCAAGTCCCCTTTGCCGAGCAAGGCAAGCTACTCTCCGAGCTTGCACCTAAATATATATGCATCTACTTTGATCAAATGATTTACTCTTAAAACCAATGGTTTACAAAACCTTTTCCAAAAGTGTATGGAAATTATTTTGCCACCCTATGTAGAAGTTATGAAACTTTAGGATGGAAAACAATGTTGTTTATTCAAACTCCTTTGGAAATACTTGTGTGGTTATGGAATGCCGAGATGTCGGTGTTAAAGTGGAGAAATGGAAAAATGGGAATGTTTATGAAAAATGCACAGTATCCTAGTACTATGACAACCAATCTTAATCTGTGCGACCACACTTACCCCCATATGGGAACGGGGCTTAGTCATATAATTTGCTCTTATTAGTATGGGATACCTCATCGACGGAGATGACTCCGTTATGCATGAGGGGATGGTTTATGAACTCCCCTGACCTGGGTCCTCGCTCAAACTCTATGGAAAGATAAGGAGGAGGATTGAAGACTTCATAAATGTGGTCGCCGGGAAAAACATATGAGTCCTCACACTTAGGGTTGCCGACGGGGACCGGACTGAGTGTTGGTGGGAATTATCATATGGGTAGGATCCTATACTAGCATGAGCAAAGGAGAGGCTAGGGTCGGTGGCTCAACTTCGCATACACCTTGTATGGCGGGACGTGGCTGACACGATGAGTTACCGGATGGGTGTGGGATAAAAAGCGTGCTACCTCTGCAGAGGGTCAAAACTATTCGAATAGCCGGGTCCCCGGATATGGACAATTGGGAGACTGTCCTAAGATCTTGTGCAAATTTTTGGAAAAGCTTTTAAGTTTAAAATAAAATGAATTGGTGATGGCATGATATACTATACCAAATGGAGTGGTATGAGTTGTGGGACTAATTGGACCATGGTGAGCCCTGGTCCAGAAAAGAAAGGGTTTGGAGAAACAAAGGAGATGGTGATTTCTTTTAAAAACAGTTATAAAACTCTTCTTACCTTTTTCAATAAAGATATAGAGATGTTTTAAAACAATTAAAAGTGGTAAGTTAAAATAAAGTTAGTGCATACTCATGTTGGGGTAGTTTGCGAGTACATTCAAATGTACTCATATTGGTTTCGTCCCTGGCTATTGTCCTAGCCAGACTACGAGGAGGAGCACTACGCCGAGCAGGAGTATGGTGACTTCTACGCGAACTGAGGATCTCCACAAGTCAGCTGCCTGTCGGGTCGTCATCGTTAGAATATGATGTCTACTACGCCGTAGCTTCCGCTGATATTTTGGTTTGGCCCTTGAAGGCACCTATGTAAGAACTTGGTCTAAATGACCATTTATGTAAGACTTTTTATTCGGTACTGTAATGGATGTAAACTTTGGTATCCAATTCGGATTATGTGCAACGACAGACTGATCACGGGATCGTTGTGTTAAACATAATCGGGTATTTCGGACAGCTAGTCCGGGGTCCCACAACCTTCGACCACTATTCTGGTGGACTCGGATGAAACGGGAGATTGCTAGGTATGTTGCGGAGTGCGATACCTGTCGACGGGTAAAGGCTGAACATCAAAGACCTGCCGGCACTCTTCACCCTATTGCTATCCCCGAGTGGAAATGGGATGAAATTGGTATGGATTTCATTACTGGTCTGCCGAAGTCTCCAAAGGGACATGATGCCATCTGGGTCATCATTGATCGACTATCAAAAGTGGCTCACTTCCTCCCAGTTCGTGTTGACGTTACAGCTGCCAAGTTGGCAGACCTGTATACATCTCGTATCGTCGTCCTTCACGGCGTTCCCAAGAAGATAATTTCTGATCGTGGAAGCCTATTCACCTCCAAGTTTTGGACTAGTTTCCAAAATGCCATGGGAACCCGTCTTAACTTCAGCACCGCTTTCCATCCCAAACTGATGGTCAGACCGAGAGAGTGAACCAAGTTTTGGAAGACATGTTAGGGCATGTGTAATCTCTTTCGGTAAGGATTGGGAAAAGTACCTTCCTTTCGCGGAATTCTCCTACAACAACAGCTATCAAGCTAGTCTGGGCATGGCTCCATTTGAGGTTCTCTATGGAAGAAAATGCCGCACTCCTCTAAATTGGTCCGAGACCGGAGAGAGGGCACTCTTTGGTCCAGATATCATCAATGAAGCTGAGGAGAAGGTTAGAATCATACGGGAGAATCTGAAGATTGCTCAATCTAGGCAAAAGAGCTAATATGATAAGCACCATCAGGAAATTCACTATGAAATTGGTGATAAAGCTTATCTCCGTGTCTCTCCCCTCCGTGGCGTTCGCCGCTTCGGAATCAAAGGGAAGTTGGCACCTCGCTATGTTGGCCCTTTCACCGTTCTGGCCAAGCGAGGAGATCTTTCTTATCAGTTGGAGTTACCGGTCGAATTCCCAAATGTACATGATGTGTTTCATGTCTCCCAACTTCGCCGGTGTTTCAAAGATCCTATCCATGGGGTCAATCACGAGGAGCTGGATCTCCAGGAAGATCTTACTTATCGCGAACATCCTATCCATGTCCTGGACGAAGCCGAAAGGAAGACCCGTAACAAGACTACCAAGTTTCTCAAGATTCAGTGGTCACACCATTCCGAGGAAGAAGCAACTTGGGAACGAGAGTCTAGTCTTCGTGAGGAGTATCCCGACTTCTTTTCGAAATCTTAGAATCTCGGGACGAGATTCCTGTAAGGAGGGTAGAATTGTAACAGCCCCGAACTTATGAACTGAAAATCTGTATAAAATTTTCACTTTTGCCTCTTGCATCATGGCATGCACGCATCTTTGCATCCTCTTAAGTTGCTAAACATCACCCCCTTTTGGTTTGGCAAAGCTGGAGAAATGAAATACCAAACTTGCTCCAACAGTTTAACAAAGCAATGAAAGCATCCATAGGTTGCAAAACAAATCTCTTTGACATTCTATATTTGTCAAGAAAGTTCCTAGAGCTCAAATTAATATTTTTGACTTGCTTCAAATTTCAAAAAGAGTATTATTTGGGAAATGCCCAAAAATGCCTATAGCAACTTCTTATTTGTTTCCCCAAGCAAATGAACTCCAAATGCATTGTAATTTTTATGGATGCTGTCCCAAGGTACAGGGAGGCTACCCAAAAATTTGCATAATTTTTGGAGGTGGTTAGCTGCCTCGATGAAATCATTTACACCTGCTGTATTTAAAACCAGAGGAGAAAAGGACCTGCTTGTAATATTTTTAAAACCTCCAGGGAGGTATTGGCAAAAACTTCATCTCCTCTCTCCTCCCGCCAAACCCGCGCCGCCGTGGCGTGCTCGCAGAGCTCGCCATGTCCAGGGCCCCCTCTGCCCCTCCCCTGCAAGGAGAAGAGGCCCCCCGTGCCTCCTGCTCGACACCGCACCCCCTCCCCTCGCTCCTCCCTCTTTTTCCCCTCTCTCTCCGTGCTCTCCCCATGGCGGTGACCTAGCCGCGCGCGCCGTCGCACCTCGCCGCTGTCTCCGGCCGCCCCAGGACGAGTGAATACCACCGGTAGTTTCGCCGCATCCTCCTCTACCTCTCCACCGTCGGAATCGAGCGGGGACGCAGGAAATCGTCGCCGCTGTCTTCTCCTATGCCGACCACCGCCGCGGCCTCGCCAGAGGAATTAGTCGCCGTTCGTCCACCTCCGGCCTCCCCAAGCACACGAGCGTGTTCCTGGTGAGCTGCCGCCCCTTCCTCTCCCCTCCGTTCCTTCCCTGAACCTCTCTGTCGCCGGCGCCGTAGGTCGCCGTGCTCGCCGCCGTGCGTTTCCGCCGCTCGGAAAATCCGAGTTCTTCCCGAATCGGAATATCCGAGTCTATCCAGTACGAGATCGCCTGAAGTCCTTAGCCATTTTTCTCACCTCTTCGGAGCATCGGAATTTCCGATTGTTGCTTAGCTCGGATAATCCGAGTGAAGGCAGTGCAGTTCTTCGTTAGGTCCTTAGCCGAATTTTGGAGAGCCTGCTTCGACCGGATTATCCGGTTAAGGAAAACCCGGATATTCCGGTTATGTGCAGTACCAGTTCTATTACTGTTCAAAATCATTTCCTTCTTCTTTTCGTTGGTTCTAAATAGTTGTTTTGTGTCGGATTTTAACTCATGACCAGGACCTAATAAAAAAAGGAGGAAACAAAATAATTAAAAGAACATAGTAAATAATAATTTATGAAAAATAAATAAATAGATAAATAATAACTTTGATCGGTGCATTTAAAAAATGGTGTGGTATACCAAAATGCCCATAAGTTGTGGACTGTTTTAATAGCATCATTTCATGCATGTTTTACCTCATCCAAAGCACAGGAAAACATTAAAACTTTGAGTAGCTATTTCCTCTCTTGTTGAATAATTACTTCCCACACCCCAAATAGAATTGGTAGATTCTTGCTAGAATAAATTCAATGCACTAAATAGGTCATGACATCATTTTGTTTGCGTATTGCATTTGTCCAACATGTGTGGTGATTGATAGTTTCTTCTGTTGTGTGCTTCGATAGATCAAGCAGACGGGGTTCCACCTCAATACCCCGCCGCGCAGTACTACCAGCACTCTGAGCAAGGCAAGCGTAATCCCCCCTCTGAGCATATCTTATCCTATTTTCCGCAAAGATATTTTCTCCACTATAATATTGCATGCGGTTCCAAATGTCAAGTTCTATTGGATTAGAGTATCCTATAGTTGCATTAAGTTTCCGATGCCAATTACCTGTTTTCCCTCCTATATCCATAGGTTTGTATTGTTGGCCGAGATACCTACTATGTTATGTTGATGCTTAGCCATGCTTAATTAATTGCATAGCTATACGATGGATGGTTCGTGTTGGTAACAGGTGTTGAGATGAGAATGATGGTGGAGAAATTGTGGTGACGGATAATAAAATGCTTAAAGGTGGGGATGAGAGGCCACTGTGGTTGTGGTGATTTGTCTTGTTCTCGCCGCCTAGGTGCGAGTTCTATACCTCTTGAACCAAGACTGAGCGTGCAACCATGCGTGAGGCCTATGCATTTGCAGGAACCCTCATAGACTAAATAACTCGTGCGGGGCTAGCCAGGGTCCTCTAGTTCGGGCTTCCATTTGCGCGTGCGTGATGATGGTGGGATGAACTGAGATGAGGATGGTAGTATCAGAAAAATAAGTGGCCGCGGGACAGGGTGCGAGAAGGTACCTCTTGTCCTACCGCCACTGATGATCCTGGGTTAGTCCTTAATGGGGGAGAAGTCGACACCGCTCCCACCCAGCCGGCTCTCCAAGGAAGAGAGCTAAAAGCTAGGTAATGGGCCGGACGGTACGCGTGGCAAACATTTGTACACCCCTGCAGGGTTAAATCTTTTCGAAAAGCCGTGTCCGCGGTTATGGACGAACTTGGGAAGTGAAGGTAAGATCATAGAATAACTTTAACGGAATGATTAAAAACTGGGTACTAGAGGTACCATTCAAGATTGTAAGGTGAGCTTCCTCGAGGGTGATTCGGGGAGGTGCCTTTGTTGAACAGGTACAGTGGTTGATGTTGAGTGAGGTGATGAAAGAAAGGGTTACTTCTTACCTCTTTTGAAAATACTCTGAATAGTCGTTGCCTTTGAGTTATGTTTTCCATAAATAAAAGCAGCTTTATGCAAAAGAGCCATATAACTTTGAAAGCCTCATCGAGCATATATTAGCTCTTAAACTTGCGAGTTCGTCGAACTCAACGTCGTTTGTTTTGTTTCAGAGGAGGACTTCACCGACCTCGAAGGTAGGTTCTTTGTGGACGTCGACGAGTAGTCTGGGGTTCCCAGGTGGCAGCTTGGGACATCCTGGAACAGCTGGCGTTGTGATGTTTATCTGTAGGCCTCTTAGGCCATAATTTGGTTCTTGTTGTTTAGAACAACCTAATTCGCTTCCGCTTGATGTAATGTTGGGTCTGTGACCTCTGGTTGTCATTTGCTATCTTTCTCTGTATAAGAGTTGAACTTATGATTTTGTGTCGTAGAGTCTGTGATGTGCCAGTTGTTCCACAAGTCTTGATCTTACTATTATGCTTTGATAGTTGTGCCTGTGTTGAGGCATCAATCGGGGTGTTGCGTTGTCTGGAGTGAGGTGTACCCAGCAACGCCTGCCAAAGGTTTTGGCCAGGGATTGGTAAACCCGTAACCTCCGGTTGTATCGCTTAACCGGTGACACACAGCATCACTGTATAGCAGTCGGGTCAGCGCGACACAAAAGACCCGAGTCAAAAACCATGAAAAGTTCCAGAGCCGCCGCCGCCGTCAACCCTAACTCGGGAGGGTTCTGAAGCTCTTCCCGGCACCCTGCCGGAGAGGGGAATCATCACCGGAGGGCTCTACATCGCCATGCCTGCCTCCGGAGTGATGTGCGAGTAGTTCATCCTTGGACTATGGGTCCATAGCAGTAGCTAGATGGTTGTCTTCTCCTCTTGTGCCATCATGTTTAGATCTTGTGAGCTGCCTATCATGATCAAGATCATCTTATTGTAATGCTACATGTTGTGCTTGCTGGGATCCGATGAATATTGATACTATGTCAAGTTGAATACTGAAATATTATGTCTATGTTATTTATGATCTTGCATGCTCTCCGTTTCTTGTTGATACTCTGGCCAAGTGGATGCTTGTGACTCCAAGAGGGAGTATTTATGCTAGATAGTTGGTTCAGTCTCCATTTAATCTGGGGAGTGACAACAATCTCTAAGGTTGTGGATGTGATGTTGCCACTAGGGGTAACCTAATGATGCTTTGTCTAAGGATGAATGTGTTGTTTACATTATGCACTTTACTTAATGCAATTGTCTGTTGCTTGCAACTTAATACTGGAAGGGGTGCGGATGCTAACCTGAAGGTGGACTATTTAGGCACAGATGCATGCTGGATAGCGGTGTGTGTACTTTGTCGTAATGCCCAAATGAGTCTCATAGTAGACACCACAACTTGCACATGCATATTATGCACTTTTCAATATTGTCAATTGCCCAGCTGTAATTTGTTTACCCAGCATGTTAGTTATTTATTATGGAGAGACACCACTAGTGAACTGTGGACCCCGGTCCATTCTTTTACATCTGAAATACAACCTACTGCAATCATTGTTCTCTTTCATTCTCTGCAATTAAACATCATTTTCCACACCACACTTTTAATCCTTTGTTTTCAGCAAGCAGGTGAGATTGATACCCCTCACTGATTCGTTGGGAAAAAGTAGTTTGATTGTCTTGTGTGCAGGTTCCACATTGGCACCGGAATCCCTGGTGTTGCTCCGCGCCACATTTCGCCACCAACAACCTTCAGAAGTGACTTTGATCTCCTATTGGTCTGATTAAACCTTGGTTTCATACTGAGGGAGAACTTGCTGCTGCACTCGTCATACCTTCCTCTTGGGGTTCCCAACGAACATGTGACTTTCACGTCATCAGATAACAGCAATGCATTTGCTCTTTCCACTTGCCCATTGGCCTCCGGATGCACGACCGATGCTTTGTCAAGCCGGATTCTCTTTTCTGCACAAAACCGAGCAAACTCTCCAACAACAAAGTTTGTGCCATTATCCTAGATAATGCTGTGTGGGTAACCATATCTCCAAATGACATCTTTCAAGAAAGATACAGCCGTGTGACCGTCACACTTCCGGATAGGCTTCACCTCAATCCACTTGGTGAACTTGTCCACCATCACCAGCAAATGAGTCATGTTGCCTCGGGCTGGTTTGAATTCCCCCACCATATCCAGGCACCACACGGCAAAAGGCCAAGTGATAGAAATTTTCTTGAGTGCCGCATCTGGCATGTGTATCTGTGAGCAAACCTCTGACACCCCTCGCACTTTCGGACGATATCTTCCGCCTGTTGCAAAGCAGTTGGCCAATAAAACCCGTGCCGGAATACCTTAGCAACCAAGGCTCTTGAGCAAGCGTGATGACCACATTCTCCTTGATGAATTTCCAAGAGCATCTCTTGCCCTTCTTCCGGTTCAACACATCGTTGCAGCACTGTGGTTGCGCTTCTCTTGTACAACTCTCTGTTGATGATGGTATACCCTTTGGATCTTCTTTGCACCCTCCTGGCCTCGGTTTTATCATTTGGCAAACTCCCATCCATCATATATGACAGTATAGGTTGTGCCCATCCTGGAATTGGACGCACAGGAAATACCGGATCATCCACCTCCATTGGTTCAACCGACATTGCCTCCTCCGACATCATCTGGTCAGTCCCCGAGTTCTGCCAAGCAGTCCTCGGGTTTTCCCAAAGGCACCCAACATCAACGTCCATGGGAACAACATCAGATTTTGGTTTCGCCAGGATAAAGATTGACTCGAACTCGAGCGACAGTTTGATTGATGGTTTCCTCAGATGCTCCAAGGATATGCCGGGTGGAATTGGATCCCGAGATGACCCTAACTTGGACAATACATGGACTGTGGACATCACGCCAGTAGTCGATCACTCGTAGCCAAAGCTTTCCGAGCAGGGTTTTACTGGCCAACAACACTCAAAGACGCGAAAGACATAGTCAAAAGGTGCATCGGGTGTCAAAATTCGCCACCAAACCCCAAGCATCGGCGTTAAAAACCATACCACTAGCGTGGCCTTTCGCCCAATGGGGGCTCGATATGGTGGGACCACTCAAAAAAAATCTTCGCCTGGAGGACATACTCACCTGCTTGTGGTGGTGGACAAATTCACAAAGTGGATCGAAGCAGTTCCCATCACAAGCTCGACTGCCGCTACAGCAGTCAACTTCATAAGATCCATCGGGTATAGCTTTGGTGTTCCAAATAGCATCATCACGAATAACGACACCAACTTCACAGCCGAAAAATTCCGCTCCTTCTGCAAAGAGTGGAATATCACGCTCAACTACGCATCGGTGACGCACCCACAGTCCAATGGGCAAGTCAAAAAGACCAATGGTCTAGTATGCACGGGCATCAAGAAAAGATTGCTGGTGCCACTCAAAAGGGCTGCGGGTGCCTGGGTCGATGAGCTCCCTGCAGTACTTTGGAGCTTACGAACAACTCCAAACGCCTCGACCCAGTTCACACCTTTCTTTATGGTCTACGGCGCAGAGGCAATACTGCCACCAGAGGTAAAGTTTAGTGCACCCAGAGTTGAAGTATACGATGAAGACGACGCAAACGAGTCACTCGAAGACTCTGCCAATCTACTCGAAGAAGCACGCAATACGGCTCTTGCCCGCACAGCTGTCTACCAGCAGGATCTCCGCAACTACCACAGTCGTCGACTACGTACGAGGTCATTCATCGTAGGAGACTTGGTGCTTCGACTGAAGCAGAAGAAGGTGCACAAACTTGCATCTCCATGGGAAGGACCCTTCATCATTACAGAGGTCATCAACGGTGGTGCCTATCGACCGAAGCACGCGAAGACAGGAGAGATATCAAGTAACCCATGGAATGTGGCGCACTTGCGTCGCTTCTACGCGTAGACTCCTAGTCGACACATGTAATAGAGCACAATGTCAAACGGCCAGCAGGTTTCAAACGCACTCTTTCCCTTACCAGGGTACCTAAGGGGACTGGAAGGTTTTTAATGAGGCGGCCTGCTGGTCTATATTTTGAATAAAAAAGAATGTTCCTCTATGAATTGTTTGCATAATTTCTTATGTGTCCATAACTGACGATCATAAAATCCTTCTCGCAAATCATAACAAAATCACAACCCACCCGAGTACTCTGGGCCTGGGCCGTAAAAACTCAGCCGTACCCGAAGTCCTCGGGGCTGGGTCTTAAACAACAATGGCAACAAAAGTTGTATTTTCGAAAAGAAGAGTTTTGATTACTCAAAAGGCAGAAACAACCGATAGTAAACCGAGGCAAAGCCAATACACCCCACTCGACATGCTCGGGGGCTGGCAAAGTACACAAGTTAGAAAAACTTGGTTATCTCATACACCCCACTCGATAGGCTCGGGGGCTGGAAGAAGCATGAGTCAGAAAACTGTTACTTACATACCACCCACTCGACATGCTCAGGGGCTGGGTAATTACATAAGTAAGTGAACATTTATCACATACACCCCACTTGACAGGCTCAGGGGCTGCACATCTTTAAAATACTCTACTATGCAAAGTATCAAAATCACATGGGCTCATCCTTCATAGGCAAGTTCGAGCCAATGAGCTGGTCATAAAATCGCTCCACCAGGGTGTTGGCCGCATCTACGGTCCCGTCTAGACACGATTGATCTAGCTACAAGCCGATTGCAGGGGAGAAAGCTGCAGGGTAGGTTTTCGGCTACGGACATAAGCCAGAGCAGCATTGGCTCCAAGCAAAACTTTGCGAGTTATTACATCTCGGATAGAGTCGACAGACTGGAACAGATCAACTAGGGCATGGATCCCTTGTGGCTGTGGCCCAGTTGGAAACAGGTAGTAGTTGATCCGCAAAAATGATGCCCTGCATCGCTCAAGTAAAATTGCACTGCGACACACTCGATCCTTCAGAGTGACCAACTTGCATGCATGATACCTGTCCATCCAAAAGTGCTGACGGCCTGTAGTAGGGTTGTCAGTCGCGTTGTCTAAACGTTCATTCACACGCTCTTCTTCTTCTTTGAAGCTTTGCACAAAAATTGCAGGAAGCAAGTTGAGTAAGTGCAACAAAGATGCTGGAAACTAACGCATCGCGCAAAAGGGCAATACTTACCGTCCAGTTGACTGTTCACAATCTCTATTTCGGCGAGTACATAATCCTCTCGCTGACTGGCAAACGCTGGTTTCCCCTTGAGCATTTTCAACTCGGCGTGGGTATTTTCCAGCTCTTGAGTTAGTTGCACCACCTTGTTCTTTGCAAAAGCCAGTACCCTGGCATCATTTCTCACTTGAGCAGGTGATCGGGTATCAACCCAGGGTTGTGAAGATTTGGCCGAGTTATTTTCAACTGGCTGTCATGATCCTAAGCACAAACACTCAGATAAGGATGCAAATCGAAATGATACAAAAATAGGAACAAGTACTTCATAACATTCATTAGCATTGAGAAAGTGGCAAAAGCACCCATGATGTGTGAAAGTTATATTTACAAAAATCATGAAAACTCCCTAGACATGGGACACAGACTCAGACCTAGCCCTACGTGACTGCGATTGAGCAGCGATCTCATTTGATCTGTGCTCCATAGTGCGAATGCAAAGGTTGGACAGTCGCACGGCCGTATCGGTTACACCCTTCAGAGACAATGGCTTCCCATCTGACTTTTTTGGGAAGTCAGCCAGGACAGTCTCATAATCAATGGCTACGCCATTACCAAGGAGTAGCTTGAGGGTGGACTCCGAGCCGCGTACCGTAAGATTGCGGGCAAAAGCAGCCATAGTCGATGTGCCAGGTCCAAGGACGTCCGCAAAGCCTTGGGCAGTCGCGGGAACATCATTCGACGGAAGCACCCCCTGAACACGGCGCCAAGAGTGCTGGTGGAGGTAGCCAGAGAGTTCTTCGCATTGATAATGGCAGCGTTCAGCTCCTCGAATGCATGGTCAAGCGACAAAGCGTCACCCGCCACACCTGCAGGTGCTGGCGCAACAGCAGTTCCTTCATATGGTAAAAAAGAAAGCATGCAGAACATTAGCAAAAAAAAGGAAGGAAAAGGAGCCACAAGCAAGAAGGAAGGTTACTAACCTTCCACAGCACGCGCAAGGCTTGATAGTCGCCCGACATATTCCTTCTCGCGTAAACTGGCCGAGGTTCAAACTTCATCAAGTTCTTTATTTGAGCCAGTCTGCTAATCGGCAAGCTGCTTCTCCATTTTCTTCAGTTGCTTCTCCAGATCAGCTGCTCGTTTTTCGGCCAAGTTTTTGTCACCTGAGATGGGCAAAGATCAGCTCAGCCACAAGGTACAGAAAAATGGATGAGTAAGTTCGAGTAAGGCTACAATAACTTACAGTTAAGCTGGTCGACATTGGAGCGAAGTGAGTCCAGCTCTTCTTCCATCTGGACGTAAGATTCGCCAGCCGCAACAATGTTACGGAAGACAGGCTGTAAATAATAGTCAGAACGTGTCAGCTAAACACAAAATAGGCTTCAACTACGCCAAAGTAAGCATAAAGTACTCACATGCTCAGTCCAAGAAGAGGTCTTGGAAGTCGAAGGACGAGCGTCCAGAGTAGGGGCAGACGCTGTCTTCCCCGCTTCAGTCGCTCCAACCACTAGAGTGGTTTCGGCGGCAGTAGGAGTGGCCTGAGGAGGAACCACTACAGGTTCTTCTACAACTGGTGGTGAGCGCCGTTGCGCATCACCAGCACTACAAAAAGGGTAACAAAAAGCATAAGAGAAACGGTAGCAAACAAAATGCAGGTATAGGCAAAACATAAACACAAACCTTAGTTCCTCCTCATCTGAGTCTGGTTTAGCTCCAATGGATGGGCCTCCAAAGCTCAAAGGCTTATTCACAGTCGGAGGAGGGCGTGACGCCAGAGGAAAGATACTAAAAGGAGCGCTCCTAGCGGGTGGGGAGGTGCCAGAATTGTCGTGGGTTTGTCACGTCAGGTGTCATAGATGACTTCGTAGGTGTGGGATTACGCGAGTCAAGCATCTCCGAGCTTGGGATCGCAGGAACAAAGATCAACACAGATTTACCCAGGTTCGGCCCCCTCAATGTGAGGTAAAAGACCTACTTCCTGCCTACCCTAGATTGGTATTGATATGATAATCGAGGTGTTACAATGTAGGCGACCCGATCTGGTACTTGCCGTATGAACTAGGGTTTAGGGCTTGATAGCTCGACCCGTTCTAAGTCCTACGAGTCCTCTTTATATACACAGAGGCTCGCTAGGTTACAAAGGAAACTTTCCCCTCAAGGAATATGTCCGCAGAGGCCTACTTGGAGACTACTTGGTCTTCACGTCCTCCGGGATATGTCTTCTAGAACTTTCCCCTTATGGCGGTTCAATATTGGGCTTGCTCCCAAGTGGGCCTTTGTCCGTGCGAGTAAAGTAAGCCGCACTGGGCCGCGGGTTAATCCAGAAAGTATTCCCCTGACATTATCCTCCAAGATTGGTTAGGACTTCATGGTGAGGATCCCCTGGTCACTTGAGGTAGTTGTTGAGCCGCATTGTGAGCGTTCTGACCAATCTCTGACTGATGCGATTCAGAGCCGCGACTTATCTGTGCGACTCATCCCCGCTTTTGGAGATATTCTGTTCCCTTTACTTGCAGACCGTTGCTTGTTTTGCGGGCGCAAATTGTGCCGTTGGTTGCGAGCGCAGATTGTGCCGTTAGTTACGGGCCCCTTCAGTTATAAGCTGCGGCCACCTAGGTCATTATCCATTTGCCCTTGCAGTCTCCTCATCCCTAGCCACGCTGTCTTCTTCCTCGACCCGAGCCTAGTTCCCCAATCCCATCTTCTCTTCGCAATGGCGCCCAAGGCGAAGCCATCTGACGATAAGCGCAAGATCTCCTGCAACTGGGAAGGATCCTGGGTAATGGAGGAAACTCTTGTAGATCTGGCCGAAGCTGGTTTCTTGCCGCCGAAGGAGGATGGCGTCTGGCGGGCGCCGGGCGATGAAATCGAGCCGCGCCCCAAGCCCAACGAGCTGGTGATGTTCGTGGAGCACGTGGAGCGTGGATTCACGCCGCCAGGTTCTCCCTTCTTCCGCAATCTGCTGCAACGCCTAGGCCTTCGTCTTCACGACATCGGACCCAACTCAATGCTCCAGGTGAGCAACTTTCATGTGTTGTGCGAGGACTACCTTGGCATAGCCCCCAACATCGATCTGTGGCTGGCCTCTTTCACCTGCAACAACCAACTTGTCTCCAAGGGTGGCGCCTATGTTTAGGTTGGCGCCATCTCTCTGCAACGTCATCGAAACTCTGTTCTTCCCAAACTGGCTCTGGCGAATCGACCCAGGGCTTGGCAAAAATCTTTCTTCTATTGCCAAGATACTTCACCGGAGGACGAAACTCGCCTTCCCTCCTGGCCCAACACCCTCTTCGTGCCTACCGAGGCACTGAAATCAAAACCCCGCGACTCGGCCATGCCCTTCATCAATGAGTCGCTGATCAAGGTCCGTGCCTTAATAGGTCATGGTCTTACTGGTCTTGATCTTCTCTCTTGCTGGACCAAATGGCGCATTCAGCCCGTGAGTCCACAACAACGATCCTTTCTTGAGTGCACAGGAACTTCTGCTGACGTTGATCGTATCAAGGCTTCGGACTGAAGGCCTAAGGATTGGGTAGAATTTGTCACCCGCGTGACTGAGGAGAAGGACATTTCCTTCGACAAGGTGGGGCTTGCCCCTTTTAGTGTTAACAACAAGCCTTTTGAGGTAACTCCTCTTCTCTGTCTTTTTGTCTTCGTAGTTGAGTCGCATTCCTTTTCTTGATACTGCAACTTATATCTTCCTGATCCAGGCTGATGAGAATTACTGGTCGCTACCTGCAACCGTCTCCGGCACTGCTGCTCCTAAGTGTGCCGCACGAAAGAAGTTGCTGCCCACTCTAGAGGGCAACGAAACTGCTGATATCCCTTCTGTCGCCTCTGCGGCCTCAGAGGATGAAGAGACTGAACTGGACGAGGATGACAGTCCAGTTCCAGCCGCGAGTTATGCGGCCACGGCCGGACCAACTCCCCGCAGAGCCTCCAAGAGGCTATCTCGTGAGGAGCCAGAGGTTGATGCTCTGGAAAACCCTGAGGCCACGAAGCGTCGCAAACCTGCTACAGGCGCGACCTCTTTCGCGGCCAAGCGTGTGTTCAAAGCCACCGTCTCGGCTGAAGAAGACATGGGTCCCCACTCTGGTAATTTCTGTTGTCTTGTCATCTTGAATGCTTTTTCTTTTTCCTCAACTGACACGCAAAACTTCTGCTCGTAGATTCTGGGACCCAAGGCCTGTCTTCACCGTCAAGTGGTGAACTTATGGCCTTTGTGAAGATGGCTCCAGAGTTAGTGACTTTTCCCTGTGCTTATAATACTTTTATTCTGACTTATGTGCTTCTTCTTCACACAATGCCCTTGCTTTTTGCAGAAGTGCGGCTAAACCCGCAGCTGAGCCTGGAATTGTTTTCGAAACGGCGGTTGAGCCGCGTTCTCCTCTTGCGACTCATACCGCCATGGTAGAGGGCGTGGCCACCACTGATGACTTGGCCATGGTCCCTATTCTTGACACAGCCACCCAAGAGGTGGCTCTGGAGGATAGAACGGATCCCCTCATGATTCAGGACGTGGAGAAGGTCAACCCCTCCTCCATAGATATAATGGCCAAGGATGCTGATGCGCCAGTTATTGAGTTGCCAATTTTGCATACTGAGGTTGCTTTTTCCTCCTCCACAAGCCGCGCTGAGAGACTGTCAGAGGCTATCATTGCCTCAACTGACAAGCAAGCCATGGAGCTCCGCAAGGCACTGTCTGACCTGTCTGCGGCTTATAAGGTAAACTTCTATCTCCAGTTATCTGTCTCTAGCCCCCAAGGATCAAGTTTCTTCTTTGACTGTAAAGGGAGACTTGATGCTTCTCTTTTATCTGTTGATATATACTTACTAACTGATGCACCCTTCGTAGGAGGAACTAAGCTCCATAACGGCTGCCAAACTTGCCTTGGAAAAGCAGCTGGGGATACTCCCTCTGAACTGGAAAGGCTGCGCGAGCTCCTTGGCCAGCGTGACGCTGAGCTGAAGAAAAGGGAAACCAGGATGGGCGAGCTATCTGATGAAAGCTTCAAGTTATCTGAGCAAGTCAAAGCCACCGAGCTGCGGCTTAAAACTGTTGAATAGAAGTTCCAAGAAAGGGTCCAACAGCTGGACCTCCAAGT
Source organism: Poa pratensis (assembly GCA_947311845.1). Lineage (NCBI taxonomy): Eukaryota > Viridiplantae > Streptophyta > Magnoliopsida > Poales > Poaceae > Poa > Poa pratensis. Next base: position 97,325,157 of record CAMZMU010000074.1, read on the forward strand.
CAGTGCTCAGAAAGACACCATTGCTGATGCCAATGAGGACGCAAGGCTTAAGGCTGTTTCCATTGGCAAGCTTGAGAAAAAGTTGAAGAAAGTTTCTGATGCCCATAACCTCGTCTATGCCAAAGTGTGCATCATGACTCGATGTAGGTGAAGATGCCGAAGAGCAGCGTGGCCGTACTCAAGAACAGCTGGAGTATATCCGCGATCTTTCGCGAAGAACTTGTGATGCCATGAAATCGTTGTCTAAGTGCCTGCTGCCGACCAAGCCAGTCCCCGGTGATTCTGAAGGGCTGCTAAAAAGACTGCTTAGGGCACCTCAGTTCTTTTTGGACTGGAAGGAGTCCTCAGCTCGCACCGGCGCGGCTCATGCCTTTCTTTGGCCAAGACATACTATCCTTCTTTTGATGCTGCCAAGGTTGCAAAAGGTAGGCCCTCGAAGAAGGTGGATGGCACCGAACTGACGGCCTCAGAATATGCGGCGACTTGGAAGGATATGCGCGGCCACGGACTGAGCTGGTGGAGGGGATAGATCTTGCGACCTATATGGGCAAGTATAATGCAGATGGAAGCAGGTGGGAGAAGTTACCCGCTCCGTCATCCAGTGCGGTGATTCCGCAGGAAAAGAACCCCTCTCCAGGCGTATCCAGCTCTGCAGCCCCCAAGCCCGCGACTGAAGAGCCCTCCAGCGAGCCTGCGATTACTCCTTCTGGCAAGCTTGGTAAGCCGCCTGTTCCTCCTTCCCACCGGCCAAAAGCTGCGCACAAGTGAAGAAGAGAAAACAATGGTTTGGTGATCTTGGCCCTTAGCGGCCTGTAATAATTGTTAGAATTTATGTGTCATAAGACAATATTATGGTTTGCTTAAGTACTCTTAGCAGTACATGTTTCGACCAATAGGCTGGTCCTTATGATTTGTCTCGGTTTTTCCTCACTTAGGCCCTTGCGCGGCTCAGTATTTCCCAGGTAAAAAGTGCGTGTTCAGGGTCGTGAGCGGCCATGATAGGCAATCAAACTCGATTGACGCCGCACCCCCAGTACTTTGGCCGCATAGTGCAAGTCGCATCCAAGAGAGGTTGAGTATAATCACGATAAATGCCACTTGTTTGGCGATCCCAAGGAATAGGCCGCGCTAAAAAGCTGCCGCACCCCCAAGGGACCAATGATTAAAAAATAAAAGACTCATAGCTCAATTGGTAGTTTGAGATGCTTTATTTCAGAATCATTATATGATACATAGGGTCGGTCGCGCCTAGGTGGCGACCAGAAGTGATGCTTGGGTCGGTTGCGCCTAGGTGGCAACCAGAGATGTTACATGGGTCGGTCGCGCCTGAGTGGCGACCAGAATTGGGTCGATCCGCCTAGGTGGCGATCAGAATTGTTACATTGGGTCGGTCGCGCCTGAGTGGCGACCAGAATGGGGTCGATCGCGCCTAGGTGGCGATCAGAATTGTTGCATTGGGTCGGTCGCGCCTGAGTGGCGACCAGAATGGGTCGATCGCGCCTAGGTGGCGATCAGAATTGTTGCATTGGGTCGGTCGCGCCTGAGTGGCGACCAGAATGGGTCGATCGCGCCTAGGTGGCGATCAGAATTGAAGTTTTTTAGCCCTGAGTGGCTTACTTGATGATGTAAACTCTTAATAATTGCTGATGGCAACTCGCGATGCCTGGGATGTGTCTTTATTGGCAATGGCTTGTAGCCTTTGACTTCCTTGCCTCCCTTGCGGCCGTAATCTGAAGTCGCAAGTCAGGCAGTGCCTTTAGCCTTCACGATGTCATCAAAATTCTCCTGCGACTCGCGCATGGGCGCGCTCTCTGCGATGCAAGCTGCTCTGGCTATGGCCTTGTCGCCCTCTTCGCATTCTTGAGCTATTCTTTTGTCGCCATTGATGGTGATGACTCCCCTAGGGCCTGGTATTTTAAGCTTTAGGTACACATAGCACGGCCTAGCCATAAACTTTGCGAATGCTTCTCTGCCAAACAGCGCATGATACGGGCTCTGGAAATCTACAACCTCGAACCAAATGTACTCGCTCCTGAAGTTGCTTTGTGTCCCAAAGGCGACCTCCAAGTTGATTCGCCCCAATGGCTGAGCTGATATGCCTGGCACAACACCGTGAAACGTTGTTCTTGATGGGTATAGCTGCTTTTCTTGGAGGTTCATTCTTTTGAAGGTTTCATAGTATAATATATTGATGCTGCTGCCTCCATCCATCAGTACTTTGCTCAACTTGTATCCTGCGACTTGAGGAGCAACCACCAGCGCGAGTTTTCCTCTTCATTTATTTCTCCTGGGTGATCCTCGCGGCTCCAAACCACTGGCTGCTCGGACCACTTTAGCCACTGTGGGACGGCTGGTACTACGCATTAACAGCCTGATTGCGTCGTCGCAGCTTTTGTTCCCTCCTTGAAGTATTCACCACAATGGTATGATACTGACCCAACTGTTTTGGGAATGTGGCTGATCTGGCTGCGGATTTGGGACGGCGTTGTTGCTGTTGTTGCCTCCGCCGTGTTTACCTTCCTCGTTGTTTTGATGATTGAAGTTTGTGTGAGTGGTGTCCATCCTTCCACTTTTTGTAATGATAACACTGTGCCTTCGTGTGGTTGGGTGGTTTCCCATCTTTTCCTATATGGATGTCGCAGGGGCGGTTGAAAACCTCTTCCAAATTAACTGGGTGAAAATTCCTTCCTCTGCTGCTGTTTGTTTGTAACGAGTATTCGTATTTGCGACTAACCCTGAGTTTCCTTCCTCGTTTTTGCGCTTGTTATAACTCGCATTGGCATTGCTAGCTTGCTGTTGTTGAGGCTTGCTACTGGCCTTCTTTCCCTTGCCAGTGTTTTCCTCTTCCTCCCCATCAGATGCGTCCCTGGTTTTATCCGAGCTAGCATATTGTTGGCCGCCGCCATTACCTCGCTTAGGCTCTTGACTTTATCCTTCATGCGACCTAGTTTGTGGACTAGCGGCTCAAATTTGCAATTCTTCTCCATGACAAGGACTGCTGAACTGGGTGGTATGTTATCTGAGGAATGTATGATCTCGGCGACCCTTCTCATCCAGTGGCGACTCGACTCGCCTTCCTTCTGTACACAACGCTCAAGGTCCTCTATGCTGCAGAGTCGCTTGCATGTTCCTTGGAAATTCTTGATAAAAGCTTCCTTCATCTCATCCCAAGAGTTTATTGAGTTTGGTGGCAAATTCTGCAGCCATATGTGAGCTGCGCCTTCTAACATCATGTTTAGGTAACGTGCGCAGATCTCTTCGGATGCGTTTAGGATGCTCATGCCCATCTCGTAATTGTTGAGCCAAGTGACAGGGTCCATGCTTGCGTTGTAGTTGGCGACCTTGCGAGGTCCTTTAAAATCCAGGAAACGGTTCAGACCTGATTTTTTCGCTGAAGCAGACGGGCCTTTGAGTCGCGACGATAGATTGGACGAAGCTGGTCTTCCTACTTGATTAGTCCTGCGCGCGGCTGCATAATCTCTACGGGTTGAACTTGCTGAGGTTGATTTGAGCCGCAGGTTGATCTTCCCTTTGTCGCCTAGCCGAACTTGAAGTCGCAACGTGCGGCGACTCCGCGTGGATGCTTCTTTCTGCCGTCGCTCTGCTATTGTAGGGAGTGGAGTGCAGCCGCCCTGCGTGTTCGGACATGTTTGCCTGCTGTATTACTGCTGTGCTCAGCATCTCAATGGCGCTCTCCCTCTCTGTCTATTGGTGCGTTTCCTGCTGGCTAACCTGGCCAGGATGTTTGTAGCCGCAAAGAGGTTCTCTACCGGGCTAACATAATGTCCTTGCGGTGTGTGGAACCTTTGAGGCTGCTGTGGCGACTGCTGAACAAAGGTTGGTTGTGGCAGTGGCGGGGGCATCATGGCCCTGTTGTTAGCCTGCACTATGGCCCTCGATCCAGGTATCTCTGCTTCTCTTGGTGCTGCGAAGGATGGAACCGCTGGTACGATTGATGGTACAGCGATTGCTTGAACCGCTGGCGCGGCTAACGGGGCCACGGACCGCATAACCATGGCAGATGGTGCCACGTGTGTGGGTACCGCGACTGAAGGTTGTGCGACCCCTGACCATGCGACGGTGCGTTGTATTGGTGGCGACTGATGGGATCGCAATTGCTGGTTCAGGCGATTGGAACAACTCCGTAGGGTTTACTGTTCCTGGCTGCAGGCGACTTGCGTGGCGTCTGTGTGGCAAGGTAGCCTGTATTCCTTGCAGAGTATTGGTTTCCTCGATGAGTCGCAGTTGCTCTGTTGGAGGCGCTGTTCCTCTCGCGCCAGCCTGGCTCTCTCATCCGCGATTCTCTGGACTTCATCATATAGCCCGATCCTGGTAGCCTCCAGTTCTGTTACCCTAGCAGCCGCATTAACCGCAGATATCGGCGTATGCACACGCTTCCTTGTGGCGGTGTGACCGATGCATTGGGGGCTACCCTTGACCCTGATTCCGCAGGAGCGACTCCAGGTGGAGTCTCTCTGTTTGCGACTCCTGAGGCCGCGACTCCTGGCGTCATCGCGGCGGATACCGCGACTCCAGATGCGTCTAGCGCGGCTTGTTCTGTTGCTTCCGGCGGTGTGGGGGCTAAGCTGCCTGGTGGCATGCCCAGCCCTTCGTCCGCTTCTGTGGTCCTGTAGACCCCTTCAACATGCCGATCTTCTACAGAGGGCGAGCCACTATCCACAGGGCCTTCGCATAGCCTTTCCTCAAGGACATACTCAATGGATTGGCCTTCTTCGTCTTCAAGAGGCAGCGACTCGTAGTTGATAGATTCTTCTTCTTGGTCCACTGTTACCGCGACTCCTTCCTCTGAGTCGCCATGTTGCGATGGATCCTCTGACTCGCCGCCAATGAAGCCGACAAAGACGTTGATGGACCCAAAGGGGATGACGTGGCCGGTCTCCAAGTAATCTGCTTCCGGCCCCCAGCTTGAATCGTCGATGAGGGGTGTGCCATCGACCGTGATGATACGGCCAACAACAAGATCTTCCGCTCCCTTCATGGATCCTGCGCGGAACGTGACGCTCTTGACCGCAGGCCCCACGGTGGGCGCCAACTGTCGTGGGTTTGTCACGTCAGGTGTCATAGATGACTTCGTAGGTGTGGGATTACGCGAGTCAAGCATCTCCGAGCTTGGGATCGCAGGAACAAAGATCAACACAGATTTACCCAGGTTCGGCCCCCTCAATGTGAGGTAAAAGACCTACTTCCTGCCTACCCTAGATTGGTATTGATATGATAATCGAGGTGTTACAATGGAGGCGATCCGATCTGGTACTCGCCGTATGAACTAGGGTTTAGGGCTTGATAGCTTGACCCGTTCTAAGTCCTGCGAGTCCTCTTTATATACACAGAGGCTCGCTAGGTTACAAAGGAAACTTTCCCCACAAGGAATATGTCCACAGAGGCCTACTCGGAGACTACTTGGTCTTCACGTCCTCCGGGATATGTCTTCTAGAACTTTCCCCTTATGGCGGTTCAATATTGGGCTTGCTCCCAAGTGGGCCTTTGTCCGTGCGAGTAAAGTAAGCCGCACTGGGCCGCGGGTTAATCCAGAAAGTATTCCCCCGACAAGAATCTTCATCATCTTGTGGCTCTGCACCTCCCGACTGAGAGCTCGAAGGCGAGGGACGGCGCAGTCGACGGCGTTTAGCTGAAGGCTCTGTAGCAGATTCGCCGTCCTTCGGCGCTTGGTTTACTTCTTCGACTTCGCCATCTTCTGTGGCAGAAGTAGTTGCAGATGGGGGAGATAGGGTGGCTTTCTTCCCCTCATTCAGCAAAGCTACCTCTTCCGTAGGATCAGACTCGGGAAGAGGAGGAAGGGCGCATTTAGTCGAATGACCCTACAACATCAAAAGAAAACGATACTCAAAAAGGGTGTAAACGCCAGAAGCAAAGAGTAGAGGCAGTCGAAAAATCAGCAGAGTATGGTGTACTTACCGCAGGAAGAGCATTCTCCAAACCAAATGGAGCATGTGGAAAATTGTAGTCGATTGTCTCATCAGCCTTGATGCTGGTGATTCCCTTCACATGAGAATCCAGCTCATTGGGCGACAATTCCACAGAGCTCATCCTGCCGGCGTCGAGTGGGCCTTCGTATCGCCACATGGGGTTGACCCGGAGACGAAGTGGCAACACTCACATCTTGACAAACGTGCTGATCAGCTGAACGCTAGTGACGGTGCCCAGTAGTTCGCTAACTCTGGTCAAAAGAGGCGCAGCCTCTGCCTTCTCCTCAGTTGAGAGAGCATGCTCCCAGGCCTTCGTCTTCCGTAGAGGTTTCCCAATCGAAAACGCTGGGAGCACCTCCTGGTTGACGCTGACGTAGAACCATTTGCTCCTCTAGCCTTGGGCAGAGTCGACTGCCTTCAAGTTGAAGTAGCGGCAGTCGATGCGCACCTGGACCCCGAACCCGCCGATTGGGCAGGGACGTCCACCTTGGCACATGTGGCGCACTTGGAAGATGGACTTCCATAATACCCAGCTTGGGGATACCCCCAAAATGCACTCACACAAAACCATAAAACAGGCAATGTGCAAAATACAGTTGGGGGTGAGATCGTGAATCTGCACCCCGTAGGCGTACAGAAGTCAACAAACAAAATCGTGCAGTGGTAGGGCGAAACCATGCGGAAGAAATTCTGCAAAACAAACACGCTCGCCGGCGCGAGGTTCGGGGATTACCTTCTTGTTCGTCGGAGCGCGAGCGGCAAGTTGGTCCGCTGGAGGTAGTAGGCCTTGCTGGCAAAACGAATTTAGTTTCTTCTCGGTGACCGTCGATCTTGACCAGTCATCGGAGACCTTTAAATCGCGGCGGGAGCCACCGCAGCAACAACATCCTCCTTCAGCTTCTTCCCCGCGGGACCAGCGGAGGAGGAAGGAGCGGTAGTAGCTCTCTTCTTGGGTGCCATGGCAGCGCAAGGATCAGTGATTAGCTTGGGAATAGCAGCAATGGCGGAAAGGGCGCAAAGAAGGAGGCGAGAGGGAAGCAGAGGAGGCGGAAGACAGGGTAAAAATCCTGCGGAAAAGGGATTGGTATTTACCATCCCGCAAAAATCAATCCCAACCGTCCATGCGCACTCTACGAGACACGTGGCGTGCTTGGAGGACAACCGTCGCAGGCCACTCCGCCCACTACACACGTAAAACGAGGAAGTTATTATTACGCGGCAAAATTTCTGCCACGTCCGGTCAAATCGGAACCGAAGCGGCGTCCTCTGTGGTCAAATCCTGACAACAGGCCCACACATACACGTCTTGTCAAAATCCTGCTCGCACGCCAAAAGCGTCATGCATGACGTCACTCATCAGGCAAAATGTGGAAGGCAAACGTAGTTCGACTAAAGAGGGAATGGAAGGTGTGTAATGTCTGTCGACTAGGATGACGTGGTACACTCGACATTCTATCGAGTATAATATATTACTCCCATCGGGAGCGTATCAAAAAATTCTTCGACTAATATGCGCATGATATAATGGAATTTGAGATTATCGTCCATTACAAGTAATAAAACACAATCTCGGGGGCTACTCCCATCGGGAGCGCAGTCGCGCACCCGATAGATTCAAATGCAGTCGATGAACAGATCCGACTCAGTCGAAAATTCAAAACTGCCTAAAATCATATTCCATAAGATGCCCGAGTAATATCAGTCGCAAATGACTCGGATGTTGCATGCAAGAAATGCAAAGGAAAGACCCGCCGATCAGTCGAGCTGGGCTGAGGACCACTCCGGCAGTGCGAGTCTTTAAGAAAAATTTCCGTGTCAGCAGACATGATGAAAATCCTGGCGGACGTGCTAGGTAGCAAAAGTAACTACAGAACGATTCAGTAAGACCTCAACGGCCTGAGTCGAATCTGTCTAGTATGTTCCAGGTTCGAGCCCAAGGACTTGAATTTGAGTGAAAGCTAGTAAGGTTTTGCCCAAATGCGCAGTTAACTGGTCTTGATCAGTCGAGTAAATCCAGGCCTACTAAGCTATAATCCTTTGTCAAAATGCATAATCTCAGTCGAAAATAAGATATGAGACGTAAAGCATAGGCATAAGCATGGGACGTGCACTATCGAGTGAGTCCCTGCCTGATTCTTCGAGTCAGCCAAGCACTCGGGGGCTAATGACGAGGTTATACCAAACGGGTACCCTACCATGAGGATACCTGGTGCACGTAATGACTAAAGCCCAATTGTCAACATCCCGATGAAGCCCAGCAAGGAAGCCCAAGACGAAGATTGCTTCCCAAGTTAGGCATAGTCGGTTGTAGTTTCCTTATCTGTAAAAGTCTAGTCGGTTACGTACCCGAGACCCAGCCCCCTATATAAGCGCTGGGAGGGTGGCCGACCAAGGACACGCAACACCATAGCCCTCAAACCCTAGTGAGATCAAACCTTGCTAGTCCTTTGTAACCGCACCATAGTCCACAATCAATACAGACAGGCAGGAAGTAGGGGTGTTACCTCAGTCGAGGGCCCTGAACCAGGTAAATCCCGCTTGTCAGCCGACGATTCTACTAACACTACGCGTTCTCTACCTCACAACTCTAGCCCTAGGTACCTTACCATGGGTATTGTCGAGGACACACCTCATCACCCGAGATCTTCTGGACATGAAACCGATACAATGCCATGTTGGCATCTAAAGCGTCCCAATTTCCCAAGGCTTGCTGCACCACCAGATCCGAGTCTCTGAAGCATTCTATCCGACGATTCCCGATTTCCTTGGCCACATTGAGCCCATGAATAAGTGTCTCATATTCGGCCACATTATTAGATGCCGCAAAATGAATTTGCAACACATATCTCAGCTGATCCTGCTTGGGCGAGGTAAGGACTACCCGACACCTAAATCAATTTTTGTTTTGGAGCCATCAAAGTGCATCCTCCAGTAATTGGAGTCAGGCAGTGGTGGATCATATTGCATCATGGCCCAATCCACGAGGAAATCAGGCATTGCCTGAGATTTGATAGCATCTCTTCTTTCATAATGTGGCGTATAAGGAGACAACTCAATAGCCCATTTGGCTACTCGGCCGCTCGCATCTTTGTTACCAATGATCTCCGAGATAGGAGCCTCACACACCACCATCATTAGATGCTCTTGGAAGTAATGTTTCAACATCTTGACTGACATATAGACACCATATGTCATTTTTTGGTAGTGAGGATAGTTTTTCTTGGACAATGAGATCACCTCGCTCAGATAATATACCGGCCTCTACACGGTTTTACCATTTTCATCTCGCTCCACCACCCCTACAACACTCAAAACTCGGTTTGTGGCTGCAATGTAGAGCAACATCGGCTCTTTGGGTAACGGTGATGCCAATATCGGCGCAGTTGCCAACATCCTTTTTAACTCGGTGAACGCCGCATCATCTTGCGGGGTCAACACAAAATTGTTACTTTTTTGATTAATTGATATAAAGGCAATGCCTTTTCTCCCAACCTACTGACAAACAGACTTAAAGATGCCAAGCATCCAGTGAACTTCTGCACATCTTTGAGACATTTCGGCAGTTTCGTGCTTTCAATAGCACGGATTTTCTTTGGATTTGCCTCGATACCTCGTCTTGACATGAGGAAACCGAGTAATTTTCCTGCCGGTACACCAAATGTATATTTGTTCGGATTAAGTTTCATCCAGAATTTCCTTAGGTTTACAAATGTCTCTCTGAGATCATCAATCAGAGTGGATTTCTCTTTAGTTTTGATGACGATATCATCGACATATACCTGCACATTTTTGCCTATTTGATCATGCAAACATTTTTGCATATATCTCTGGTATGTAGCACCAGCATTTCTCAAACCAAATGTCATAACATGATAGCAATGAGCCCCGTATGGGTAATAAAAGCAGTTTTCAATTGATCAGCAGGGTTCAGCGGTATCTGGTGAAAACCAGAATACGCATCTACAAAGGATAACATCTCACACCTGGCTGTGGAATCGATCACTTGATTAATCCGAGGCAGCGGGAATGGATCCTTAGGACATGCCTTGTTCAAGTTTGTGAAATTGATACACATGCGCCACACTTTGGCTACAATCGGTTCATCCTTTTTCTTTTCCAGCAGGACCGGTTAGACAACCAGTCCGGATGCAGCACTTCCATGATGAACCCAGCCGCAAGTAACTTGGCCAGTTCATCTCCTATCACCTTCCTTCTCTCATCCGAGAGACGTCGCATGGGTTGCTTCACCAGTTTCATATCCAGTCTGATGAACAATGAGTGCTCAGCCAACTCCCTCGAAACACCTAGCAGGTCCTGATTGGACCATGCAAAGATATCCCGATTCTAGCGGAGGAAGTGACTGAGCTCGCCTTCCTATTTCTCGGTCAACCCTGTACCAATGATGACGTTGTGGTATGGGCACGCCGGGTCAACATTGATCTTCTTCGTCTCCTTCGGCACTTGGAATGACGCACTCTGCTCCGGGTTAATCATACCCGGCATTCCGAGTTGCATGGACTGGGCCAGCGCCACCACTTCATGGATCTTCTTCTTCTCCGCGGCAATGATCAAAGACTCGGCCAGACAAGAGCCAGCCGAGGCACGCTTGTAGTCACCCGAGATAGTTATGATGCCATTAGGACCCGGTAGCTTCATCTTGAGGCAAGCCACATGAGTAGATATCATGAACTTGGACAGTGCTGGCCTACCGAGCAAGGCATGGTATGGACTTTCGAGGTCCACGATGCTCTCGGTTCTGGAGTTATCCTTGGTGTCGAATAGCACATCAACCCAAATCTTGCCCATAGGTGCACATGAGACACCAGACACTATACCATGAAATGTGGTACTACTCGGCTGCAACATGTTTGCCGAGATTCCCATCTTCACCATAGTGTCTCGGTACATGATGTTGATGGCGCTCCCATTGTCAATGAGAACTCAGGTAAACCTGACATTGATGGTGGGCCCGATAAATGTCGGATCCACCACTAGAGCGTAACCTCCCGGGGTTGGCATGACCGGGGATGGTCCTTCCTACTCCAACTGATCTCCTGCTCAGACCAGTGCATAAACTTCTGCACAGCCGGCATTACTGCGTTTACCTCTAGTGCATAAACTCGCCCGGGGGATACTCACCCTGGCGACTCGGACTAGCATTGCTATTGTTGCCTCTGACATTCACCTGATTCACAGGTCTCGGAGCTGCAGCCCTCTGTGGAGGCGCATTCACAGGAACAACTGATGCATGTAAAATGCATACATGAACTTTGCACTATATATATCACTCATATTCCAATCATATTTGCATCATATAAGGGTTATATCACTGTTATATAATGATTTTTGGGAATAAAATATTTATTTCCTATTTTTATGGAATTAACTCTGCGCAGGCAGAAAACCCTATTTTTTCCTTTTAAGTTTCAAGGACCCAAACGACGTCCAAATAATTTGGAAAAATACAGGCGTCAATATTTTGGAAGGAGGAAGACTTGGGAGCGAAGGAAGCAAGCAAACGGAGGCGGGAAGCCCAAAAGAGGGTGGCCCACGCGGCCACTGAACCTGGCCGCATGGGGCCCACCCTCTTGGGCCTCGGAGCTTCGCTGCCATCGATCTTTGCTCCACCGACATAGTCATGACCTAAAAATGCCTATAAAAATAGTCCCCCGAGGAGTTTCGAGGGGAGGCAGCGGAGAAACAGAAAACCACGAAACAGAGAGTCAGAAGGCTGCCGTCGGAGAAGATCGGAGGGGGGAAACGCCGCCGGAATCACCTCCGGAGGGCTCCACCCCACTCCGGCGTGTTCATCATCAACATCCACAGCAAGATCATCTCCATCTCCCCACTGTAAACTCTTGGCAAACATGATGTATGATGCAATATACTTTTCCCTTGATCTATCGTGTCTCTCCATCTATGTTTGAGAAGTGATTTATTCATGGCAATAGTGAAATAGTTCGTTGATTGGTTGCATACAAGTTTTGTTATCTTTTCTGATTGTCTTGATGTACAATGTATGAGTGCACGCATATATTGGGGAATGCATGTAAGGTGATCACCATAATGTAATGGATTGAGTAGGATGGGTCGGAGTAGAGAGAAACCGTGGTCTGAGACGTGAAGTTACTTCATGGGGGATATATATGGGGGACCCTAGAACTTAAGGCTATGGTGGGACAATTATGTCTTAATAATTCTTGTGCTGCACATTTATTTGGCCATGAGATCCATCATAAGAGTTGTGTAATTTGCTCATTTACTTGGCTACACCTATTTATGGCTCCCTCCTAGAGGAAATAATCAAGACTGAAACATGTGCTTCACTAATTGTGACAACCACACGAATGAAATAACAGTTGCCAGAACATTTGCTCCCTTGAGATATTTGCTACTTGATATCTTTGCTACTCGCTACTTTGAGAAACTTGCATGAGAAAACTGCCGAGAGAAACTTGCTATAAGAAACTTGTTACTAGATAAACCCATTCCACATCACTTGCTTCCATTAGTTAGTTCCTTTCATATTCAAATTTATTGCTTTGCATAAAAGGCCATATAAGAGGGTTATAGGGCTTTAGAGAATAGATAGTTTACCTTCGGCACCTCGTGGGTTCGACACTCAAATACTTATCGAATAGTGCTACAGTGATTCCTTGCTCTTGGGGATTATCAACAGCATTTGCCCCGGTGAGCGGTAGTGTTTGCCTCGGAGCTGCAGGCCTATGAGGTGGACCCATCTGATTTCCTCCGGATCCTCCCCCTTCCCTCAATGTGCGTTGATACCAGTTGCACTGTCGGGTTGAATGATTCGCCGGCCTGCGAATGTCTTGCGTGTGGTAGCTGCAGGGTCCATCCAACATTGCCTCATAGGTCATTACCTTCCTCTGGTCACACCACGGTTTCTTCCCATCCTGGTTCTGGCCCCACGCACGACCGTTGTTCTTCGGACGCTGGCTATTGCCGGCATCTGGCTGATCTTGATCCACCGCAGCAACTTGATTCGAACCGTAACGGAAATCCGGTCGGTCCTCTCTCTTCTTGTTCCCGAAATCCTGGCGATCATTTCGCCTGGCTGGCCTGGGTCCATTGTTACCCGGGTACCTTCTACTTGGTTCCACCGAGTTAAGCAAAGGTTGCATCGGATCCCTGAGTGCATAGCTATCCGCAATCTGGATTGTTTCGGCCAAGGTCGCCGGCATTTCCCTTTGAACTTCTACCAGAGCATGGAACCATGTCGGCACATTTGGGCAAACCATGAAATGGTCTGTGCTTCAACAACTCCTTCACAGGAATTGCGAACAGTACTCCACCGGGTCAAGTAATCCCGGTCAATTTCATCATCCCTTTGCTTGCACATGGCAAGCTGCTGAGGACGATTCGGCCTCTTGTATGTGATAGAGAAGTTGCTAACGAATGCTTCCTCAAAGTCCAGCCAGCAGTCAATGCTATACGCTCACATGTTGTTCAGCCAGATTCGAGCTGGCCCTTCCAACATTTGCGGAATATACCTCACCGCCCATCGGCGGTTTCCTCCAGCGATATGCACCGCCGACAAGTAATCTATCAGCTAGTCCTCTGGCTTAGTACTACCGTCATATGTCTTTACACTCCGGCTCAACTGAAAGTGTGACACTGGTGGCTCCATCATGATCCGAGGTCCAAAGCATGCAGGGCCAGGTGGGCTTTGCTCTTCCAGCATCTCGGACAGATAGATCCTGTCCAACTTGTAGCGAGCATCATACGCCGACAGCTGGCGAGGTCCCAACCGGGATCCCAATGCACCTTCATATCTCTAATACCCGGCTCTCTCCATAGCCGAGTTACCATCATCATATCGGTTAGCCACATGGTCAACATCTTGTGGCTGCTAAAGATGCTCGACATTCTGCTGCTATCGGGGATGGTTCTGTGTCGGGTACCGAGGTGGATGACCTCGGCCAGCCGAGTTAACTCTTCCGGGATCTAGATTACCCGGACCAGGATTACTTTTACCTCGGCCATCATTGCCTTGCCCAGCTAACTGCTTGCCGGCATACGCCGCATCATACGTCTGTATCTGCTTGTTCTTACCGGAGTTTACACCCCGGTCACGATCTCCACCGACATGCGGTGATGAAGCTTGCCCCTTAGATTTTTCACTGGCTGCCCTAGCCGAGTGAACAAGCTGGGACCCACCTGCAGCTGTGTTAGCCTTACGAAAGGCCTCATTCTGCTGCACAGCTACACCTACTAGCTTGTAAACTCGGTCTTGTTGCTTATGACGAGCTTCCCTGGATAAACTAGATAACTCGGCTCTTGCTGCCTCAGCAGCTCTAAGAGTCTTAGCAGGGGAACTATATTTCGGCTTTTGAGCCGACACATGACTAGGAGTCTTACTAGAACTAGATCTACCATTTCTAGCAATCTCGGCATTGAGGCCTTTGCCCCTTTTACGCACATCATCTATGCGACTAGGATGAGTAGCTACCGGAGTAAAACCATGAGCTTTATTGTACTCACGTAGGGTCATCTCGAACTCTCGCCTGATCGCGGCCATTTGGAGAGTCTCCTGATGCAGGCTCTGACGCTGCGCCTCTAGCTCGGCCTCTGCCTGGGCAGCATCTGCACCGGTAGCTACAGGCACAGCCAGCTTCTCGATCAGCTCCTCGAGAGGAGCCGGCCTGACCGGCACATTGGATGTACCGGCCTGGATGTGCTCCTCCCTTTCCAGCGGTAGTTTCGCCGTTCTGGTGGACTTGGCGCCAGGTTTGTCGGCGTTTCCTTTGCCGGCATCTCATTTGCCGACACCACCAGTAGATCCGGTCATCATGACCTCTACGCAGCTCTCGGGGCGAGTGATACGCCGGCCGCGAGCCGCACAGACAGCAGGGGGATCCTCGGCCACAAGCACCTGCTCGGGTACTTGCAGACGAACTCGGCGGCGACGTGGGTCTCGAACGTGCCGAAGGTGATGGGGCAGCTGTTCATTGGGAATGGCTTGCTGCCGAAGCATCCCGTGCTGTCGCTGATGAAGTTCAGCGCACCGAGTCTACAGATGAGGCCGCTGACCATTCGCTCGCCGGAGGCGATGATGGAACCCGTCCGGATGATCACACCAGCCAGCGCCGCTGCTGGCCCCACGGTGAGCGCCAACTGTCGTGGTGGTATCATGGCAGATGCCATAGGATGGCTAAAGATGGGGCCGATGGACGCTGGTGGCATCGGGGAGCGCGCTAATGAGCGCACACAGATAACACACAAGCACACACACGATATACCCAGGTTCGGGGCCCTCGCGAGGAGGTAAAGCCCCTACTCCTGCCTGTCTCTCTCTCTATATCTAGATCTCAACAATACACAAGTGCTCCTTGAGCTGTATGCTCTCAGCTATGGAGAAATGCTCAAGGAAGAAGATGAAGCTACGGGGTGAAAAGTATCTCAATGCATCCTCCCTCACGCAGGAGGGGGAGGGGCCCTATTTATAGGCTAACCCTAATGGTAAGGTCTCCGTACTTGGCACTGTAGCCATGCACAACTGCATCATCCTCGGTCCCATGATTGTGTCCTCTGCACTGGACAGGACGTGGCCTGCCCATGCCTTGTACCCTGGTCGCAAGCACGCTAGCGGTCAGCGTTTAGGTGCGAACATTCACCTCGTACCTGCACCATACCGTTCTGCCACGTCCCCGTGTCAGGCGGGTGATGCATGTAAAATGCATACATGAACTTTGCACTATATTACTCATATTCCAATCATATTTGCATCATATAAGGGTTATATCACTGTTATTTAATGATTTTAGGAAATAAAATAATTGTTTCTTATTTTTATGGAATTAACCCTGCGCAGGCAGAAAACCCTATTTCTTTCCTTTTATGTTTCAGGGACCTAAACGACGTCATAAAAATCTGGAAAAATACAGGCGTCATTATTTTGGAAGGAGGAAGACGTAGGAGCGAAGGAATCAAGCAAACGGAGGTCGGAGGGCCAAAAGGGGGTGGCCCACTCGGCCACTGTACCTGGTCGTGTGGGACCCACCAAATTGGGCCTCGAGGCTCCGCAGCCGTCGATCTTTGCTCCACCGCCTTCGTCTTGACCTAAAAACGCCTATAAAAGAAGTTCCACGGCGTTCTAGAAAGCAAGCGCCGCCATATCACAGAAACACGAAAACGGAGATCTGGAGCTGCAGATTGGAGGGGAAAAACTCCGGCGGGGCGCTGCCGGGGAGGTCTCCACCTTCACCAACGACTTCTCCACCATCTCCATGATGAAGGGGGAGTAGTCCACCCTCTGGACTATGGGTTTGTGGTGGTAACTTATGTATCTCTCCTCTCTTTGAGCTTCACTAATTAGTACCGTATGAGCTGTTGAACATGATTACGGTCATCTATGTAATTCCTATGGTGGATATTGTGGTATGAGATGATTTGTTATGCATTTACTGTTGTGTTGCAACTTTTATGACTTGTCATACTTTGATAGAATATTGTTCTTTAAGAAGTATGTTGTATGTGGGTACGGGATGGCCGATGTGACACGACATAGGTATTGAGTGACACAGTACTGCCCAACATCCTTTATCTAGGGGTAAAAGGAAAGAGTATGATGTGGGAGTGACAACAACCATCCTAGCCTTACGGGGGTGACATAGCACACAAATGAGTATTTCTTTCACCTATGTGTTTTAGGACATATAACCGTCATTAAAAGCTACCATTAAAACATGACAATTGTGTGTACTTTATCTATAACACGATAATCACCGTAGTTGAGAGAGAGAGGATTAAGTGAACCCATGAACCCATGTCTATTGTTCCTATAAGAGAAAACCTTTGTCTTGTCCTCTTGCATTGGAGAGGATTGGGACACTTTTACATTCTTGCTTGGTTACATTAAACTTCCATTCATCAAATCAACCACCTTGTTCTTTAAACTTGTTTAGTGCATAATCAACTAAAACTTGTGACACTTTAGTTGTAGGGAATAGATAACTTTTTCTTCTTGCTCCTGCGGATCGATACCTTACTTCCACATTGAGAGGTGCTACAATGATCCCCTGCTCTTCGGGGTAATCAAGTACTTTTCTGGCACCGTTGCCGGGGAGCGTAGCGCTTAAGTTTCTATTCTTGTGTCACTAGACTTTATATCTTGCAATCATCTAAGCTTGGGGAGGTTCCTTTAAACTTGTTTGGTTGTGAGTTTCTCATTAGTTTTATATATATCAAAAACCCATAAAAATTATAAAATGGAAAACAACAAAATAACTAGAGAGCTTTATGAAATTTATCTTGAGTTAGGACATGATGTGTTTGAGCAGAAAATTAAAACATCTATGGAAGTTTGTTTGCATAATAGTGATACCAATGTTATTAGCATGTCGTCAACCCGTGCATTCGCACGGGCTTGGGTATCAATAGTTGAAGTACTATAAAACTTTGGGTAAAACTGGATAGATTATATATGAATAAATATGTATGTTAATTGAAGTATGTACCAACTTATTTTGTCATACTTTGTTAGGAACACGATAATTTTCAGTTACAAAATTGACACATTACCAATATGTAATAATGCCTATTTCTACTACAAAAACTTCCTACTACTTTGTTCAACACATAGAAGGTTTAAAACTGTTTTCTTTGAAATCTTGTAAAAAACAGAACTATGAAATATATGTAAAGATTTGTGTAACTACTTATTTTAGTAGTGCGTGTATGATATACAATATTGTTTGGTTCCTATCACAAAATGGATAAAGTATTGATTAATATGCACTACTATAAAATAGCCACAAAATAATAATTAGCTCATGCCTTTCTCCAGTTTTCTGTGATGGACAAATATCATTATATATAGGTGTCTTTTATTCATTTTTTTAAAGTTTGATATCCATCGTGAAATCTATATCTTACAAATACATGTGAATAATCTTGGACTCTGAAATGTTCAGATCTACTTTGCTTTCTCCACACCATAATCCATCAAACGATGCTGCAATGGCTACAAAATAGATACTTAATATTACCTTTTTACATTGTGTTGTATTGCAATAATTCAAGCCAGTCCAACCAACTCTTGTGCATGCTAGTTAAAGTTGTAATTGAAGAACATTTCCGGAAGCGTTTCATCTATTTCACTTTCAAGATTTTACATGTGGCGTTCTTACTGCAAAACGGAACATTTTTAGAGAGAAATCGTCTATAAAGTACACCATATGATTTCGTTAGGGATTAGATTAACCATGATCATATGTCCATTAGATTTATATGAATTGAATATTAAAAAATAGAAATTTCCAATAATGAGTGGTAAGACAAAAAAAACTGAGATATATATGACAAAGCATGTAACAGTAGACATTTCCAACCGATGTAGCAGCATGGTATACCTTGTCTTATCAACCGTGACATATACCACTGTATATTAGTTTGAACCCTTCAAACGTAAACCTACAGCCGATACGTTATAACCCCGAAACAATGAATCTGGTCTTTTGTTAGAACTGCATGTGAGCTGGCGAATTATTAGATGTCTCGATGCAAATCAAAATATTAAAGCAGGATGCAAACAGTACCTGAACCATATCGATCTCATACCCTGATGTGTCATCCTTGCTCACGCATCCTCGGTTAGAACATGCTCTGACACGTCGAGTAGCTATCATATTCCTTGCCCTTTTTGGTTTTCACAATTGTGGCATATACCCTTGTATAATTGTTTCAATCCTCCAAATCCTGGCAGTAGAAATATTAGCCAAAAAACACAATTTTGATCAGCTCAGTA
This sequence comes from Poa pratensis, assembly GCA_947311845.1. Lineage (NCBI taxonomy): Eukaryota > Viridiplantae > Streptophyta > Magnoliopsida > Poales > Poaceae > Poa > Poa pratensis. The sequence goes on from CAMZMU010000074.1 coordinate 97,343,871, forward strand.
GTGAGAATTGCACGTTCAGCTGGTAAATTATTAAATTGCCAGATGCAAACCGAAATGATCAAGCATGATGCAAAGAATAGCACAAACATATCGATCTGATACCAGACGTGTCATCCTTGTCAACGCATCCTCTATTGGAAAATGCTTGACCCGTCGAGGACGATGATGTACCTTGACATATCCGTTTCTTGCATCTGTGGAATATACCATATTATATTTTTATTAACTCTCTCAGTTCAGAAATCTGCAGTAGATATATTAGACCAAAAACAACACAATTTACATCAGCTTTTTGTAATGAGAACTACACGTCAAACTGGTCAATTATTAAGTGGTTACATGAAAAATAAAATAAGGCAGGATGCAAACTCTACCTGAAACAGATCGATTCCCGATGTGCCATTCTTGCTCCAGTATCCTTCGTTGGCTCATATGCTTGACAGGTCGTGTACTTCAAGAGCTGGCTCAGCATGCAGTGCTCATGAATGATTCGCCGTTGATCGGTGGTTTTGGTCGAAGCAAAACACACGTAGGAGCAAAGCAGTCTAGCTTCTTGTATCAGCGTTGATTGCATCCATACAGGAAACAAAAAAATCACCAATACATGAGCAACGATGCAATAATCCACTAATCTTGTAAGAGCAAAGGCTGAATATAAAAAGCAGAAAAAGGTACCGACCTGACGACTCCCCGCGCGCAGGCGCGCCACGCAATCCTTTGCCGTGTAATCTGCGCAAGATGGATAGTGACGTGCGCATCCGGCATGGTGTAAACTTCGGCCATCGCCGCCGTGGAGACGCGCCATCCATATGATCGATGCAGATTTGCCTCGGGGACAGAGACGACTGCCATCCCTGCGTCCGGAGGCACGAATTAATCAGAGCCTAATTAATACGGTGGATACGTGATTCGAACTCATCGCCACCCGATCGTGTAGATCGTGTTGGAGGGTCCTGCGTGACACGTCGGGCGACAGCTTAAATCGGACGGTTTAGACATATTACGTTTTGTATCTTACGGACAAAAATTGTTAATCTCTAGGATTAACGTGGAGCCTCGTATGGTGCCTCCAATTAGTAAATATAAGATTCTTTGAACACTACTATTGCTAATGCTATGGAAAAGCCTAATCTTGGGGAAGCTAGTTTTTATGAAAAGGATCCTTTTGGTTTCCCAGCTTTGAAGGAGAAAAATTGCTTTGATAATACTTTGTCTCCTATATGTGATAACTCTAATGGTGCTTGTAATGTTCTAAATCAACCTACTGAAAGTATCCCTTTTGAAATACCTATGGAAATTGTTGAATTAGTTATGGATGAACGTTATGTAGGGGATGGAACAGTCCATCCACAAGATCACTTGTTCAAACTTACAGAACTTTGTGAGTTGTTTAAGGTTGCAGGTTTATCAAGAGAAGATGTCATGAGGAAATTATTTCCGTTTTCACTTAAGGACAAAGCAAAGGAGTGGTATAGGATGCTGGATGATCGTCCTTCGAATTGGAAACAGCTTGAATCTCTCTTTTACTCTAAATTTTGTCCTCTTCATGAAGTGCAACTAGCTAGGAGTTACATTTTCAATTTTTATCCTCATGATAGAGAAAGCATTGCTCAAGCTTTGGGAAGACTGAAAACATTAATACTCAAATGTCCAAACCATGAGCTTCCTAAGGAAATAATTGTCACTAATTTTTATGCAAGGCTTTCAGGTCATTACAAGGATCATCTAGATGCATGTTCAGGAGGTTCTTTCACAAGTAAGAAGGTTGAAGCTAATTGGGATCTTCTTGAAACAATTCAACGCAATACTGAAGATTAGGATAACGACAAAGGTAAAGAATCAGGTATAAACTATGAGTATGTGTCGGCCCAATAGAAACCGGGTATCATGGGCCGGCCTTTCTGGCCCCGGACACCTGGACTCGGAATACAACAAAGGACCGGGTCACGGCGCCTGGCGAGTCCCGCGAGGCCTCGCGGGGGCTTCAACGATGAAACAAACTACCAAGTCTCCGCGAGTCGGGGACCTCCTCAGGAGACTTTTCCCTCTCGGGGTGGCGGAGCACTCAAAGTGCCTGGCGAGGGTCTACTATCCTAGCAGGACGCACATGGGGCCTGCGCTCCGCAGCAGGATGACACGCATGCCTGCTGTAACAGCCACACTTTTGGTACTATAAAATTTGAACCAAAATTTCACTTTTCTGTTCATGCATGCATCATGGCATCACTGGTTTAATTGTCCAAAGTTGAAACAAGAGTTGGAGAACCAATTAAAACAAAGGGGAACAAAATCCACAATGGAGTTCAAACAATTCAAACTCAAATGTGTTTGTTTGTGACAAAACCAATTCAAATAAACTTCCATATTTGTCAAGGAAGTTCCAAGAGTTCAAAATAAATACTTGCAATTGCTTTAAAAATTATAAAGTAATTCCAAATTGAAATTAACCAAAAATACTTTATACAAACCCTATGAACAAATGTTGCTCAAAACATTTGATTTTGCAAAACCAATTTTTGTGGTGCTTCTACCTGTTATGGGAAGGCTACATGAATTTTCTCAGATTTTTGTAAAATGTTTGAGTGCCTCAATAAAATCCTGGAAATGCTACTGGTTTTTAAAAAGGAAACAGAAAAGGACCTTTTGGTAATATGGAAAAGTATTCCAGGGGGTTCCCGACAAAACGGTCATCGTCTCCCTATAGCGACCGTGCGCTGTGCCATGGCTCGCGTCGCACCAGCTCGCCGCCGAGCCCTCCCCTGCCCATCGCGGACCTCTGCGAGGAGGATAAGGTCGCCACCGAGGCGTGCACCCTCTCTCCCCCAGATTTTTTGTGCCCTCGCTCCCTCGGCTCCCTCTCCACCGAACCCTAGCCGCCATGGCCGCCGTGCTCGCCGCCGGTGATTGAGAGCTCGCAGAGCAGATCGAAGCCCACCGTCGACTCCGCCTCGTCGTCCTCTTCGACCTCGTACAGGGAATCGACAAGGGAAGCCCGGAAATCGCCGCATTTGCTTGTCTTCTTCCTCTCCGGCCGCCGGACGTCGAACAAGCTCGCCGCCGTCTCCGTCCACCTCTGCACCAACGAATCGCACCACGTGTCGAGGGTAAGCAGAGCAACCTCCTGGACATCTCCGTCCTCTTTTTCGCGCTCTGGTTTCGTCGTGTCGTTGTAGCTCGTCGTCGGCCGCCGCGGGTCGCCATCATGCGCGTCGCTCCGGCGACCAATAGGTAGCGGCACCACCATATTCTTGCTCGCCGTGTCCGTGTGAGTCCGTAGCCACCCGTAGAATGCTCCCTCGTGCTGTAGATCGACGTGTCCGTGCTCGTCGCCGGCGACAGCCGACGCGCGCGTCCGCGACGCCGCGCTCCGGTCAAACCGGCCGCTGGGCCTGCGCGCTTGCGTGGCTGCTAGCGTGGCCACGGGCCCCGCCAGTCAGTGGCACGGGCTAGCACAGCCCGTGTGCAAAACGTTTCGGTAGATTTTTCCTGGGATTTAAAAGAAAAAGCAGATTCAAATAGAAATTTGTAAATTCAATATCTTTTGGAATACTTGTCCAAAAATGGTAAACAATATACCAAATTGTTCAGAAAAATACAACCTGTCTATTGGTATAACTCGCACATCCAAATAAATTAATTTTGTTAATGTTTTATTAAATTGAAGATAAGGGCAGCAAAGAAATCATTCTTGGAAAATCCATATATTTTTATGTATAGATCAGGAAAATGCAAACTTGGTCTCTAAATGACCAGGGGAAGAAACTTTACATTTTTCATGTCAATTTCATGTTGAACTGAATATTGAAAATAATTGTTTCTTGCCTTTCTGTAAAATGGCAGAAATGATTTGGATTTTGTAAAATTCATAACTATATAAAAATGGATCCAAAAATTAAGTGGGATATACCAAAATGTTCAGCAACAAAAGTACTTCAAGATTCACTTCATTTTCAAGCATGGATAAATAGTTTTAGTGTTGTTTGAAATAAATTACTAAAATGGCAGCACTAAACCAAATATTGAAAATGCAATAACTTTTTATTGGTCAATCAGAAAAATGGGTTTAAAATATCCAAATGCTCACAAAATTATGAGTTATCCAGTACCATAAATAGCATGCATTGTTGGACAACATTTCAGTACTGCATATTTTCGAAATTGGCTAATTCCATTAAGTTTAAATATGGGGATTAATCCAAATAATGCAATAAATATATTTGGGACCCCATTTAACTTGTTGGTCATGTTTAATACTTCTATGGTGCATTTAAAATGTCATATCATCATGTGCTTGTGCATTGCACTTGTTTTATATGGTGTGGTATTTGATTGTGCTTTCCGGTGTTCTTATACATCGATAGATCAAGGAGTCGGGTTTCTCCACAATACCCTGACGACCCGTATTACCACCCTGCTGAACAAGGCAAGCGTAATCCCCCCTCTGAGCATGTCTCCTCCTATGTTTTCCACAAATATTTTCTCCACTATATTATTGCATGCGGTTCCAAATGTCAATTTGGTTGGACTAGAGTATCCTATAGTTGCATTATGATTCCGATGCCAATACCTGTTCCCTCCTAATATCCATAGGATTGCTTTGTTGGCCTGAGTTACTTAACTATGTTGTGTATTATGCTTAGCCATACTTAGTTAAATGCTTAGTTGTCTGGTCGATATTTCGTTGTTGGAGTTGTTGACGAAATGTCCGGATGATGGTGGAGGAATGTGATTCGCTGCTCCGTCCTCACTGATGATCCTGGGTTAGTCGTTAACAAGGTAAAGGTTGTAACCGTTCCCACTCAGTCGGCCTTCCCCGGAAGAGAGCTACGTGTAGGCAATGGGCCGGGCGGTACCGAAGGTAAACATAGTATACCCCTGCAGGGTTAAATCTTTTCGAAAAGCCGTGTCCACGGTTACGGACGAACTTGGGAAGTGAAGGTAGGACCATAGAATAATTTGAACCGAATGATTAAAACCTGAGTACTAAAGGTACTACCAAGAATGCAAGGTTGACTTTTCCTCGAGGGTGATTCGGGGAGGTGCCTCTGTAGATAGGTGCAGTGATGGATGGTGGTTGTTGAAGATTATCAGAAGAAAAGAGTTTACTTCTTACCCCTTTAAAAATATTCTGATTAGTCGATGCCATGGAGTTATGTCTTTTCTGAAGAAAACTAGCTTTATGCAAAACAGCCATAAAACCTTTGTAAGCCAATCATCGAGCTAGTAGCTCTAATAATCTTGCAGAGTACGTCGAACTCAACGTTGTTTATTTGATTTCAGAGGAGGACTTCATCGACCTTGAAGGTGGGTTCTTCGTGGAAGTCGACGAGTAGTCTGGGGTTCCCAGGTGGCAGCTTGGGACATCTCCGGGACAGCTGGTGCTGGGAATGTTTATCTGTAGGCCTCTTAGGCCATAATTTGGATCTTGTTGTTAGAACAACTTAATTTGCTTCCGCTTGATGTACTGTTGGGTCTGTGACCTCTGGTTGTAATATTTGCTATCTTTCTCTATTATAAGAGTTGAACTATAATGCTTTGAGTCGTAGAGTCTGTAATGTGCCAGTTGTTCCACAAGTCTTGATCTCTCTATTATGCATTGATAGTTGTGACTGCGTTAAGGCATCAATCGGGGTGTTGCGTTGCCGATGATCCATACCGAGCAACGCCTGCCAAAGGTTTTGGCCGGGGATTGGTAAACCCATAACCTCCATTTGTATCGCTTAACCGGTGACACACAACATCACTGTATAGCAGTCGGGGCCACAAGTTGGTATCAGAGCCGACCTTCACGGCAACACGGGTGTGTGCGGGTCAGGGGCGCGGACATGTGGAGCATGTGCCGGCACTGGACGCACAGACGTGTACCAAGAGGGGAAGTTCCTGGACTGGGGGCTGACCGACGAGGGCGTCGGTCTTCTAAGGGGGGAAGGATGTGAGATCCTGGCTCAGGGCTTAACAGGATTGATAGAATACTCATATCAACAAGTTGCAACTTCTTTTCCGGAAGCTCATCTGGAAGGAACTTCGAGGTTAAGCGTGCTTGGCCCGGAGCACTCCAAGGATGGGTGACCGACCGGGAACTGGTTCCCGGGTGCGCACGAGTGAGGACAAAGTGCGCAGAAAAGACTAGTGTTGATCTGTGGGGCCAGTCTGGAGATCCTAGAGAGCTGCCAGGGGTGACAGGCCCGGCCCGGGGGTGGCCGGGGTGTTACAAGTTAGTGTTATGTGTCCGGTTGCTCCCGCTGCGCTACAATCAGATATCAACTCAGATGTTTATGAATCCTGTTATTCTGTACCGAGTCGATTCACTTGCTTCCTCTCTGGGTTTTAACCCAAGGACTTGAACAGAAGGTCCCGGATTTTGCCGGATAGTATGGGTTGAATCACGTGGTTTCTTAACCATTGGAATCTCATGCTAGTAGTACATGATGCTGATCTTTGACCCAAGTTCCATTTCGTTGGTCCCTTGTTCGTTGTTACACAAAGTATTGTCGTCCCTAGTCTGTGTACTTGAGTTTACGCTAATGCTATTGTTTCAACCGTTCGGAGATAGATACTAATTGTGTCCTTGTCAAAACTCCAGAATGGCTCGAGGAGGTCGCGGAGGCCGCGGTAACCACAACAATGATGAGGATGATCTGCCGCCACCACCCTCGATGGCTCAGGTCTTGATGGCCATTGAGGAGAACCGCGGGCGCAATGAGCGACTGCTCGAGCAGATAGTGCAGCAGAATGCACAGAGGAACGATGGCTGCAGCACTCTCACTAAGTTCATGCGCTCGCAGCCGCCTACCTTCGTTGATGCTAAGGAGCCAATGGACGCTGATGATTGGCTTCGCGCTCTGGAGCGCAAGTTCTCTGCGCTGCACGTCCCAGTGTCCGAGCAAGTCAACTTCGCCACATACCTCCTGGTTGGAGCGGCTGGCTGCTGGTGGGAGAGTCATGTGGCGCTATTCCCGGCAGGCCATGCCTTCACTTGGGCGGGCTTCCGCACAGCCTTCCGTGTGGCTTACATACCTCAGCCAATAATGGACCTAAAGAGGAGGGAGTTCCTGGATCTGCACCAGGGTCGTATGGACCTCCGAGCTTATGGTTGCCAGTTCAACCATCTCTCTCGTTACGCCCCTCGGGACGTGACCAATGATGCCGACAAGCAGGAGTTATTCCGCAAGGGGCTTGTGCCGAGACTCCGCTATGAGTTGCTGCCCTTCAGGTTCCAGAACTACCAGGAGTTATTCAACCAGGCTCTTACTCTTGAGCAGGGAAGGAAGGAGTTCGAGGCTTCCAAGAGGCCCGCACAGGGGGACCACCCGAGTTCCTCGAGTTCTGGGAACAAGAAGCGCAAGGTCTTCGTGCCCTATAGCGCTGTGCCGCATGCTCCATTCATGCCGAGGGCCGCGGGATACAGGTCACCACCGCCGGCCCCACTACTCCGACACTTGGGGCGAGCGGAAGTGGGTATCGCCCACCTGGACTTACCTGCTACACCTGTGGCCAGGCGGGCCACTACTCCAGGGAGTGCCCCCAGAAGACACCTATTTCGGGGACACCTGCACGAGCCCCCGCCACTCCAGCTGGCAAGGCTGGCCCTAACACGCGTGGTCGCCTGAACCACGTCTCTGCAGAAGAAGCTGAAGAGGACCCGGAGTTCTCATGGGTGAGCTACGAATCAACGACAATCCCGCTACAGTTTTGTTTGACTCTGGAGCATCGCATTCATTCATCTATAGAATTTGCAAAAGATCACAACATACCTTTCGACAAAATGAGACGTCCTTTGGTATCTCCACGCCTGGTTCCAGTTGGCAAACCGATGGGATTACTTCTGAGGTCCAGATTGATATAGCTCACCGGTCTTTCCTTTCGCGCTAGTAGCTCTGAAGTCAAAAGGCATCGATGTCATACTGGGCATGAACTGGCTAGTAAAATACCGGGCTAATCTCGATTGTGCGGCGAAGACCATTACTGTGACTACTTCTTCCGGCGACATTGTAGAGTATTGGTCTGCACTCTCAAGACCTCCCTCTTCGGTCATACCCAACTCACCCGAGATCCTCCTTTGCTTTATGGAAGGCGAATCCCCTCCTAAATACATGAAATACACGTGGTGTGTGACTTCCCGGATGTGTTCCCGGAAGATTTGCCTGGCATGCCCCCTGATCGATGTGTGGAGTTTGTCATAGAGTTGATGCCGGGTACTGCTCCGATTTCCAAGAAACCCTACCGTATGCCGGTGGAAGAGTTGGCTCTGTTGAAGGAGCACATTGATGAGCTGTTAGCGAAGGAGTTCATTCAGCCTAGCAGTTCACCTTGGGGTTGTCCGGTACTCTTTGTCAAGAAGAGGGATTCAACCGTTCCTCGTTTGGTCTCTGATTATAGGCCGTTGAATGCGGTGACAATCAAGAACAAGTATCCTATTCCCCGGATCAATGATCTGTTAGATCAGTTAGCTGGTGCAACAGTATTCTCCAAGATGGATCTGAGGTCAGGGTACCATCAGATAAAGATCAGAAAGGAGGATATCCCAAAGACGGCATTCGTTACTCGCTATGGCCTATATGAGTATACTGTCATGTCCTTCGGCCTCACCAATGCTCCAGCTACCTTCATGAGGCTCATGAACTCTGTCTTCATGGATTATCTCGACAAGTTCGTCGTAGTCTACATCGATGACATCCTCGTTTATTCTAAAACCGACGAAGAGCATGATGAACACCTTCGGTTGGTTCTGACACGACTTCGTGAACACCGTCTTTATGCCAAGTTCTCCAAGTGTGAGTTCTGGTTGGATAAACTTGTCTTCCTTGGTCATGTGATATCCGCTAATGGTGTGGCAGTCATTCCCGACAAGATTCAATCTATTCTGGACTGGAAAACTCCAATGTCAGTCAAGGACATTCGTAGCTTTCTCGGATTGGCGGTTACTACCGCCGATTCATCGAAGGTTTCTCCAAGATAGCCAAGGCCCTGACTGACCTTCTCAAGAAGGGTAAAAAGTTCGAGTGGACGGACAAAGCTGAGAGAGCTTCAAACACTGAAAGCCAAACTCACGTCTGCGCCTGTGCTCGTCCTGCCGGACACCAGCAAGGATTTCGTCGTCTTCTGTGACGCCTCCCTGCAAGGCTTGGGTGTGTATTAATGCAAGAGGGCCATGTGGTGGCGTATGCTTCTCGCCAACTGAAGCCGCATGAGCACAATTATCCTACTCATGATCTAGAACTTGCCGCTGTTGTTTATGCTCTGAAGCAGTGGGACCATACCTGTTTGGTAACCGTTGCGAGATTTCTCGGATCACAAGAGTCTGAAGTACCTTTCACCAGCCGGATTTAAATCTCAGGCAAAGGCGTTGGTTGGAGTTAATCACGGACTATAATGTGAGTCTGAACTATCAACCCGGCAAAGCAAACGTCGTGGCGACGCGCTAAGTCGGAAGTCCTATTGCAACAATCTGATGATTGAAAAGGCTCAACCTGCTCTTTGTAAAGAGTTCGCCGTTTGAACCTGGAAATTGTTCCCTCTGGCTACCTTGCCAATCTGGAGATCAAGTCTACTCTTGAAGACCAGATTAAGGATGCTCAAAAGCAGGATGAGGGTATCCTTCATATCAAGGAGAACATCGCTAGCGGGAAGGCCAAATGTTTCTCAGAGGATGAATCCGGAGCCGTTTACTTTGGTGACCGTCTGGTGTGCCAAGAACCGGAATTTGAGGGAGCTGATCCTCCAAGAAGCTCATGAATCACCTCTCTCCATTCATCCCGGTAGTACCAAAATGTACCAAGACCTCCGACAACGATTCTGGTGGACTCGTATGAAACGGGAAGTCGCCAAGTATGTTGCTGAATGCGACACCTGTCGTAGGGTAAAGGCTGAACATCAAAGGCCTGCCGGCACTCTTCGCCCTATTGCAGTCCCGAGTGGAAATGGGATGAAATTGGTATGGATTTCATTACTGGACTGCCGAAGTCTCCAAGGGAAATGATGCCATCTGGGTAATCATTGATCGATTATCAAAAGTGGCTCACTTCCTCCCTGTTCGTGTTGACATCACCGCTGCTAAGTTGGCAGACCTGTATGCTTCGGATCGTCGTACTTCACGGCGTTCCCAAGAAGATAATTTCTGATCGTGGAAGCCTATTCACATCCAAGTTTTGGACTAGTTTCCAAACTGCTATGGGCACCCGTCTCAACTTCAGCACCGCGTTCCATCCTCAAACTGATGGTCAGACCGAAAGAGTGAACCAAGTTCTGGAGGACATGCTTAGGGCATGTGTAATCTCCTTTGGCAAAGATTGGGAGAAGTACCTCCCTTCGCAGAGTTCTCCTACAACAATAGCTTCAAGCTAGTCTGGGTATGGCTCCATTCGAGGTTCTGTATGGAAGAAAATGCCGCACTCCGCTGAATTGGTCCGAGACCGGAGAGAGGGCACTCTTTGGTCCAGATGTTATCAATGAAGCGAGGAGAAGGTTAGAATCATACGAGAGAATCTGAAGATTGCCCAGTCTAGGCAGAAGAGTTACTATGACAAGCATCACCAGGAGATTCATTATGAAATTGGTGATAAGGCGTATCTTCGCGTCTCTCCACTTCGTGGCATTCGCCGCTTCGGGATCAAGGGAAAATTGGCCCCTCGCTATGTTGGCCCTTTCACCGTTCTGGCCAAGCGAGGAGATCTTTCTTATCAGTTGGAGTTACCGGTCATATTCCCAAATGTGCATGATGTGTTTCATGTATCCCAACTTCGCCGTTGTTTCAAAGATCCTATCCATGGAGTCAATTATGAGGAGCTGGATATCCAGGAAGATCTCACTTATCGCGAGCATCCTATCCGTATCCTGGATGAAGCAGAAAGGAAGACTCGTAACAAGTCCACCAAGTTCTTCAAAATTCAGTGGTCTAACCATTCCGAAGAAGAAGCAACCTGGGAAAGGGAGTCTAGTCTTCGTGAGGAGTATCCCGACTTCCTTTCGCAATCTTAGAATCTCGGGACGAGATTCCTGTAAGGGGGGTAGACTTGTAACAGCCACACTTTTGGTACTATAAAATTTGAACCAAAATTTCACTTTTCTGTTCATGCATGCATCATGGCATCACTGGTTTAATTGTCCAAAGTTGAAACAAGAGTTGGAGAACCAATTAAAACAAAGGGGAACAAAATCCACAATGGAGTTCAAAAAATTCAAACTCAAATGTGTTTGTTTGTGACAAAACCAATTCAAATAAACTTCCATATTTGTCAAGGAAGTTCCAAGAGTTCAAAATAAATACTTGCAATTGCTTTAAAAATTATAAAGTAATTCCAAATTGAAATTAACCAAAAATGCTTTATACAAACCCTATGAACAAATGTTGCTCAAAACATTTGTTTTTGCAAAACCAATTTTTGTGGTGCTTCTACCTGTTATGGGAAGGCTACGTGAATTTTCTTAGATTTTTGTAAAATGTTTGAGTGCCTCAATAAAATCCTGGAAATGCTACTGGTTTTTAAAAAGGAAACAGAAAAGGACCTTTTGGTAATATGGAAAAGTATTCCAGGGGGTTCCCGGCAAAACGGTCATCGTCTCCCTGTAGCGACCATGCGCTGCACCATGGCTCGCGTTGCACCAGCTCGCCGCCGAGCCCTCCCCTGCCCGTCGCGGACCTCGCGTGCACCCTCTCTCCCCCAGATTTTTTGTGCCCTCGCTCCCTCTCCACCGAACCCTAGCCGCCATGGCCGCCGTGCTCGCCGCCGGCGATTGAGAGCTCGCAGAGTAGATCGAAGCCCACCGTCGACTCCGCCTCGTCGTCCTCTTCGACCTCGTACAGGGAATCGACAAGGGAAGCCCGGAAATCGCCGCATTCGCTTGTCTTCTTCCTCTCCGGCCGCCGGACGTCGAACAAGCTCGCCGCCGTCTCCGTCCACCTCTGCACCAACGAATCGCACCCACGCGTCAAGGGTAAGAAGAGCAACCTCCTGGACATCTCCGTCCTCTTTTTCGCGCTCTGGTTTCGCCGTGTCGTTGTAGCTCGTCGTCGGCCGCTGCGGGTCGCCGTCGTGCGCGTCGCTCCGGCGACCAATAGGTAGTGGCGCCACCGTATTCTTGCTCGCCGTGTCCGTGTGAGTCCGTAGCCACCCGTAGAACGCTCCCTCGTGCTGTAGATCGACGTGTCCGTGCTCGTCGCCGGCGACAGCCGACGCGCGCGTCCGCGACACCGCGCTCCGGTCAAACCGGCCGCTGGGCCCGCGCGCTTGCGTGGCTGCCAGCGTGGCCACGGCCCCGCCAGTCAGTGGCACGGGCTAGCACAGCTCGTGTCCAAAACGTTTCGGTAGATTTTTCCTGGGATTTAAAAGAAAAAGCAGATTCAAATAGAAATTTGTAAATTCAATATCTTTTGGAATACTTGTCCAAAACTGGTAAACAATATACCAAATTGTTCAGAAAAATACAACCTGTCTATTGGTATAACTCACACATCCAAATAAATTAATTTAGTTAATGTTTTATTAAATTGAAGAAAAGGGCAGAAAAGAAATAATCCTTGGAAAATCCATATCTTTTAATGTATAGATCAGGAAAATGCAAACTTGTTCTCTAAATGACCAGGGAAGAAACTTTACATTTTTCATGTCAATTTCATGTTGAACTAAATACTGGAAATAATTGTTTCTTGCCTTTCTGTAAAATGGCAGAAATGATTTGGATTTTGTAAAATTCATAACTATATAAAAATGGATCCAAAAATTAAGTGGGATATACCAAAATGTTCAGCAACAAAAGTACTTCAAGATTCACTTCATTTTCAAGCATGGATAAATAGTTTTAGTGTTGTTTGAAATAAATTACTAAAAATGGAATAACTTTTTATTGGTCAATCAGAAAAATGGGTTTAAAATATCCAAATGCTCACAAAATTATGAGTTATCCAGTACCATAAATAGCATGCATTGTTGGACACCATTTCTGTACTGCATATTTTCGAAATTGGCTAATTCCATTTAGTTTAAATATGGGGATTAATCCAAATAATGCAATAAATATATTTGGGACCCCATTTAACTTGTTGGTCATGTTTAATACTTCTATGGTGCATTTAAAATGTCATATCATCATGTGCTTGTGCATTGCACTTGTTTTATATGGTGTGGTATTTGATTGTGCTTTCCGGTGTTCTTATAGATCGATAGATCAAGGAGTCGGGGTTTCTCCACAATACCCTGACGACCCGTATTACCAGCCTGCTGAACAAGGCAAGCGTAATCCCCCTCTTAGCATGTCTCCTCCTATGTTTTCCGCAAATATTTTCTCCACTATATTATTGCATGCGGTTCCAAATGTCAATTTGGTTGGATTAGAGTATCCTATAGTTGCATTATGATTCGATGCCAATACCTGTTCCCTCCTAATATCCATAGGATTGCTTTGTTGGCCTGAGTTACTTAACTATGTTGTGTATTATGCTTAGCCATGCTTAGTTAAATGCTTAGTTGTCCGGTGGATATTTCGTTGTTGGAGTTGTTGACGGAATGTCCGGATGATGGTGGAGGAATGTGTATACTGATAATAAACATGCTTAAAGGTGGGGATGAGAGGCCACATGGATTGTGGTGGGTTGTCTCGTTCTCGCCGCTTTACCTCTTGAACCAAGAATGAGCGCGCTTCCATTCGGTGGGGTATATGGAGCCCTCGTCGACCAACTAACTTGGGCGGGACTAGCCAGGGTCCTCTAGTTTGAGCTTCCATTTGCGCGTGCGTGAAGACGGTGGCCAAGACTGAGATGAGGATGGTGGTGTTTAGGAAAATGAGTGGCCACGGGGCAGGGTGTTGTGATTCGCTGCTCCGTCCTCACTGATGATCCTGGGTTAGTCATTAATAAGGTAAAGGTTGTAACCGTTCCCACTCAGCCGGCTTTCCCCGGAAGAGAGCTACGTTTAGGCAATGGGCCGGGCGGTACCGAAGGTATACATAGTGCACCCTGCAGGGTTAAATCTTTTCGAAAAGCCGTGTCCACGGTTACGGACGAACTTGGGAAGTGAAGGTAGGACCATAGAATAATTTGAACGGAATGATTAAAACCTGAGTACTAAAGGTACTACCAAGAATGCAAGGTTGACTTCCTCGAGGGTGATTCGGGGAGGTGCCTCTGTTGATAGGTGCAGTGATGGATGGTGGTTGTTGAAGATGATCAGAAGAAAAGAGTTTACTTCTTACCCCTTTAAAAATATTCTGATTAGTCGATGCCATGGAGTTATGTCTTTTTTGAAGAAAACTAGCTTTATGCAAAACAGCCATAAAACCTTTGTAAGCCAATCATCGAGCTAGTAGCTCTAATAATCTTGCAGAGTTCGTCGAACTCAATGTTGTTTATTTGATTTCAGAGGAGGACTTCATCGACCTTGAAGGTGGGTTCTTCGTGGAAGTCGACGAGTAGTCTGGGGTTCCCAGGTGGCAGCTTGGGACATCTCCGGGACAGCTGGTGCTGGGAATGTTTATCTGTAGGCCTCTTAGGCCATAATTTGGATCTTGTTGTTAGAACAACTTAATTTGCTTCCGCTTGATGTACTGTTGGGTCTGTGACCTCTGGTTGTAATATTTGCTATCTTTCTCTATTATAAGAGTTGAACTATAATGCTTTGAGTCGTAGAGTCTGTAATGTGCCAGTTGTTCCACAAGTCTTGATCTCTCTATTATGCATTGATAGTTGTGCCTGCGTTAAGGCATCAATCGGGGTGTTGCGTTGCCGATGATCCATACCGAGCAACGCCTGCCAAAGGTTTTGGCCGGGGATTGGTAAACCCGTAACCTCCGTTTGTATCGCTTAACGGTGACACACGGCATCACTGTATAGCAGTCGGGTCGGGGTGCCACAGCTGCGCACGGTGACGAATGGGCAGCAGTTGCCATTCCCATGCTTAAAAGAGAGCAGCAAAGCTGCCCCAAAGAAGAAGGATTACCAAGCATGCTACTTCGGTGCTAAGGGGACACGCTGCCGCTCCGCTCCAACGGCGAAGTCACCGACATGACACCACGGACCTCTGGAGCACCGGCCACTGCTCTGGACGGACGGTGGCAGGTCCTGACGAAGACCAGCAAGACCGACGACGGTGGACCTCGTCCACAACCCCTGGACCAAGGGTGCGCCGCCCTCCTGGACCGGCGCCATGGAGAAACCCTAACTTTCACCCCCACACCTTTATAAGGAGGGAGAGCACCACTGGAGAAGGGGATCGACCATTCACCCACCTAAGACTACTAGTCCACTCAGAGAAGAGAGCGTCCACAGAGAAGAAGCTCTGCCATCGTTGTAAGCTTTGCCCTCGGCAAGCACCCCTGTACTGTAACCTCGTGAAGAAGTGCAATACCACATAGAAGGAAGTAGGGTTGTTACTCCTCCCGGAGGTCCTGAACCTGGGTACGAGCTGGTGTCTATCTCTGTCGTGATGCGTTCTGTCGAGCTCGCCGTGCTTGGTCGCCGAGGTTGACGAGAGTGTTGTTAAGTGTCGTGTTCAGCCCCTTCGATTCCTGATTCACAGGGATCATTCTCCGACATTTGGCGCGCCAGGTAGGGGGCTGAGGCGCGCTTTCGACCTTTTCTCTTCAACCTCTCTGGCACCATGGCGTGAATCCGAGCTAGGCAACTGTCTCGCTGCGCGAACACCGGCGGCGTGACCGTCGCAGCACTGCGCCGGGCCGCAAACCGCGAGCACGAGCCTGCGTCAACGGCGCCAAGAACTGCAGCCACCCGGGCCCTGCGTCGAGGAGCTCGGGGAGGGGAACGTCCGCATCTCCCCCCCTCCGCGCCTTCCGAAGGTCAGGAGGCTTCACGACAAAGCCAGTCAGCTCCGAGCCCTTCAAGAGGTCACGCAGAGGCTACCGCTACCTGTACGTCGCCGTCGACAAGGTCACCAAATGGGCAGAGGTAGAAGCCGTGCGCTCCATCCCGGCAAAATCAGCGGTGGACTTCCTGAACAACCTCGCGCATCGCTACGGGGTGCCTAACCGCGTCATCGCCAGCCACGATTCACAGTTCGCCAGTGGCGCCTTCAGGGCTCGCTGCGAGTTTCTTGGCATTCAGCTGTGCAACGCCCCAGGGCGCCCACGAAGCGGTAACCTGGATGAAGAGGAAATAGAGGAAGAACTCAAGGATTTCAAGATACGGAACTTCAAGTGCCTCAAACGTTCAGGCAAGGGTTGGGTCAGCGAGCTCCCTTATGTGCTATGGTCCTCTAGGACGACTGCAGCTGGGCCTACAAGTGAGACACCTTTCACCCTCGCCTATGGACCCGAAGCGGTCCTCCGAGCGAGGAGAGGCTCGAATCTCCGCGAGTCCTGGCCTTCAACAAGAACGACATCGAAAATCTCGCCAAACCGCTGACTGCGCCAGCCTTCAACGAGGGCGATCAAGAGGCGCTCCACAGCGGCGATTTGACGCTGTTGGAAGCCTGCGCCGCCAGGCCACCATCAGGGCGGCAAGGTATCAGCAGGCCCTGCGTCGATACCACAGCTGCCGCCGCAAGCGCTCGTGCGACATTGAAGTCGGCGACCTTGTCCTCAGGAGGGCACTCTCCAGGGAAGACCCCGCGAGCCCATACCCCTGTGGGAAGGGCCTTATAGGGTCACGCGCGCCGCCAAGCCTGGGACCACGCAGCTGGAGGAGCCGGGTGGCACGCCCGTCGAGAATCCAGGGGGCTTAGAACATCTCCGCAAGTTCTACCCATGATGGATTCATGACAGGCAATACTCTTTTTATCTCAAGACGGGCGCCCAAGTCGCCACACACCCCCCTCAGCTTCACAAAAGCTTTTTGTCTCCAGAAGGACGCACGAGTCATCACCCCCCCCCCCGCGCTTCACAAAAGCTCAGCTTCACAAAAGCTTATCCCTCCCCGAGGGCCTCTCCAACTGAGCTCCACCAAACACGCGTCGCCACGGGCCGCGAGGAGTCTCAGCCACACTCTGTGGAACCCCATGCCCAGGCATGGCCGGTTGTAACTTGGCTACTCCAAGTATAAAAAATCACACGCCTAAGCTTTGCGGATGTAACTTGGCTACTATACCTGGGCATGGGCAGCCCGGCCCGACCGGCCCGAGACGACCCGTCCCGGAAATGTCGGGTCGGGCCGGGCTTGCACATCGGGCCGGGCTCGGGCCTGAATTTCGGGCCCAATACACATGTCGGGCCGGGCTCGGGCTTGATGAAAATAAGAATTCAGCAAGGGTCGGGCCGGGCTGGTCAGGCCTAGTCGGGCTTTGTCGGGCTCGGGCCGGGCTCGGGCCCGAGTTCTACAGCCCGACTGTCGGGCCGGGCCGGGCTCGGGTCTGGGTTTTTCTGCGACGGGCTTTTTTAGGCCCGGCCCGAGCCCGGCCCGGCCCGAGGAATTCCCAGGTATATTGGCTTCTCCAAGTATAAAAAATTCCATGCCCAGACATGGCGAAGTGTAACTTGGCCACTCCAAGTGTAACAGACTATTGCCTCCCTTGAGCACTATGCGCATCGGCGACGTTTTGTAATATTACCTCGGTAAGGTGTCCCTTTCTATTTTTGATCACATGCGCTCATTTTTTTCTCTCGCGCACCTCACGAGGGGGGCTGGGCACGGCGCCCGGAGAGCATCCAGCGGCGCCAAGTTCTCCAAAGGGTCCGAGCACTGGCTTGTGGGCCTGCTCCCATGCACGTCACCTCACCAGGGACTTTGGCGCTAATTTTCCCACGAGGTACACAAGAGAAAAGCCTATAAGCGCGTGTGAGTTCTTTCGACCATACAACGCTTGTGGGTGCGCCTTTGTGTCAAATGCAGGAAAGAACAAGACCCCACACTACCCCAACACACCACAAGGTTGGTGCTCAAGCACGAAGGAAAGAGGTCCAACGACGGAAAGGAGAAATATGCGAACAAGTGAAAGAGCCTCACGAGAGGCACAAGCACGAGCCTACAAGTCATACAAGTCTTAAAATCATTACAGTACCGGAGCAGTTCCAGAAAAGACAAGGTTAATAGCCAGGCGTGCCAAGAAGTAGCCCAGACTCCAAGACTACGACATCCTCTCGGGGCTCTCGTCAGCCTCCACCGCCTTGAAGCTGTCGGCATACGCTTCCGCGTCCTCCTTAACTTCAGCTTCATGGTCCGCGGCTCTAGGACCCATGTCAGGCTCGGTCACACTCCGGAAGTCGAAGGAGGGCTCGAGGCAGCGGAGGTTGGCGAAGATACGACCGACCGCGATGCAGAGAAGCCTGCGGCTCTCTTCCTCGACAAGACCGTCCACGCCCACGGCAGTCTTCTGGAGGTCCTCGCGAGCCTCCAGAGCTTCTCGCTCTGAAGACAGCTTCGCCTCCAGGCGGGTGGTGTGCATCTCGCGCACATGCAGCCCCTCCTCGCGAATGTCGAGCTCCCATCTGCGAGCCTCAAGAGACACGCGGAACCCCTCCAGCTCCTGGAGCCTGGTGGCCATCCCAGCCTCAACCTCCTGGGACCTGGCGAAGGCTGCTGCCTCACGAGCCACGGTATCCTGGTGCCGGGCTTCGGCTACGATCTCCAGAGCTTCGCGCTTGGCCTCCAGGCACGCGAGGGTCTCTTCAGCCTCCTGCATGACGCTGGCGCGAGTTTCTGCAGCAAAGCGAAGGGCCTCCGTGCGCTTCTCCCGTGCCGCCTCATCCTCCCGACGGCAGCGAGACACCACTTCCCGGAGTTGGGACCAACCCCGCGCCAGGCTCTCAAGGTCCTCTTCTTCGGTCAGCTCCCTCTCAGCGAGATGGGCCTCAAGCTCCTCAAGATTTTCCCTCGCAGAACAGAAGAATGTGGAGCGGCGAGTAGCCGCCCGCTGACGCCTACCCAGAACCAAGGCCGGGAGTCAATGGGAAGGGTAGCAGACCCCGGCGCCACAAGAGGCACAAGGCCTGAACGGCAAGGGCTCGGGGTGGCCCCGGAGTGCGCTCGGGGCTTGAAGTGGGACCCCCATCCCTGTATGTGACTGGGGCTGCTGTGGGACTCGGAGCCCACTCACTGTCCGCCTCCGACTCCGCCTGCCCGAAAGAGAGGAAGGCCCATCGAAAACAAGCTCCTCTGGCCCCGGCGAGGCCGTATCGGCATTCACCTCGAGGCATGTGGCCTATGGTGGCATCGCCCCGCGTCCTCACCTCGAGGAGCCCCACTGCTTCGAGAGGAGCCGCTGCCCCGAGGGCTCCGGAGCAGCAGGAGGAGTGGTGGAAGGCTTGGAGAAGAACAAGGCATGAGATGAAGGAGAGAAGGACGCGAGGACGATAGAAGGATGGGAACAGAAAGGGACCTACCTGACGGTCACATCCACCCACACCTTGCGCCTCGTGCGCGAGGAGACGCTGCCTCCGACATGTCCAAGCCCCGCTTCGCCCTGGTCCCGGGGACAGTGCGGGGAGGCTCCTCGTCGCCTGACGAAACCTCAAGAATGCCGGCGTCAGGCATGGCCGCCCTTGAGGCCCCGCGGCAACACCTGAAGAATTGGCGCTGGCCGGGGTTCTGGCACCGCCGTCTGATGCTGTGGAGGAGCCAGAGGATGTGTCATCGCCTCGCGCAGACGCCGCCAAGGCAGCCAGAGCAGGGCCTTCTTGGGGCCCGTGCGTCCTCGTGAGACCAGCCCCCACGCGGTGAATGCCGGCATCCCCGCCAGGTACCTGGCACGCATCCTCTTCACAAAATGATGCAGGGGCTTGGAGGAGTTGTTCGCTGGCTCTGGGATCTGCGGGGAAGTAAAAAGAACATCCATAAAGCCTTCGGCACGTCGGCCGTGAAGACTTCGCCGCTCAGCCGCATTCGGTCCGCCCCGCTGGAGTATGCCCACATCAGCTCCAAATGCGACTGTAGTGGTGCAATGCGCTGCGCCACGAAGTCCTTCACTGCCATCTGGCCAGTAAGCCCATGGGTGCGGGCCTCCAGGAGGCGCTTCTCGAAGAGCTCAAGTGCTGGGTCTTCCAGGGGCTGGCTGCTCCAGCCGCTGTGCCTCGATGGGGGCCCGGAGGGGACCTCGAGAAAGGGGCACTCCTCCGCAACTTCCACGTAAAGCCACCGCTTGCGGAAGTCGTCCACCCGCTTCGTCACCCTAGTGATAGCGACCTCGTCATCCCAGGCGATGGGAATATAGCGCTCGGACATGCTCTCCGTAATGCAGAATGAGACACATCCGGAGGTCTCCCCAGAGGCGAAAAAGTAGAGCGCGAAGAAGCGCCGGAAGCGGTCCACTGACGGCTTGACCCCGGCATATGCCTCACAAAAATAGGCGAAAATGGCGAGGGTGAGGATGGAGTTGGGATGAAGGTGGAGAAGCTGAATCTGGTAGTACTCCAGAATGGCGAGAAGGAAGATAGAGAATGGCAGGACCAGACCCGCGAAGATGGTGTGGAGGAACACCGGGTAAAAGGGAGGGCGGAGTCCGCCAGGGGCGCCGCCCGGCCTCAGGCTGGTCGCGCCCCACTCATTGAAAGCAGAGGCCACCAAGGGGCGCACCCTCTCCAAATGCGCATCCACCACGATGCGGCTAGGCTCCAACGCCGGCTTATGTCCGCCAATGGAACCCGGCAAGGACGCCTCTCCGCATTCGCTACACCCTTACTCTTCTGAGCCGCGGAAGTTCTCTTGGGAGCCATGGCAACCGTAAGGCGGAGGCACGGACGACGAAGGGGAACGCAGGGTAGAGGAGAGCAAGAAGAACAGGAAAGACGAAGGTGAGCGAGGCGAGTGATGGGGAATCGCGCCAATCCTTTTGCCTTAAGCCTTCACGTGGAGCAGTTCCGTCAGGAGTGGCCGGGCCTGGCACTTCCACCATCATGGCCGGAGAAGCCGAGACGGCGTCAAACGACGGTTTCTTGCCACGCGTCTCGGCCCAGAACGGCTGTTTTGGGCCCACGACGTTTCGCCTGTGTATGGGCTACGACGTGCACATCGCGGACCCGGGGGCTACTGTCGGCCCAATAGAAACCGGGGTATCATGGGTCGGCCTTTCTGGCCCCGGACACCTGGACTCGGAATACAACTAAGGACCGGGACATGGCGCCTAGCGAGTCCCGCGAGGCCTCGCGGGGGCTTCAACGATGAAACAAACGACCAAGTCTCCGTGAGTCGGGGACCTCCTCAGGAGACTTTTCCCTCTCGGGGTGGCGGAGCACTCGAAGTGCCTGGCGAGGGTCTGCCATCCTGGCAGGACGCACATTGGGCCTGCGCTCCGCAGCAGGATGACACGCATGCCTGCGCACGGTGATGAATGGGCAACAGTTGCCATTCCCATGCTTAAAGGAGAGTAGCAAAGCTGATCCAAAGAAGAAGGATTACGAAGCATGCTACATTGGTGCTAAGGGGACACACTGCCGCTCCGCTCCAACGGCGACGTCACCGACATGACACCACGAACCTCTGGAGCGCCGGCCACCGCTCTGGACGGACGGTAGCAGGGCCTGACGAAGACCAGCAAGACCGACGACAGTGGACCTCGTCCACAACCCCTGGACCAAGGGTGCGCCGCCCTCCTAGACTGGCGCCATGGAGGAACCCTAACTTCCACCCCCGCGCCTATATAAGGAGGGAGAGCACCACTGGAGAAGGGGATCGACCATTCACCCACCTAAGACTACTAGTCCACTCAGAGAAGAAGCTCTGCCATCGTTGTAAGCTTTTCCCTCGGCAAGCACCCATGTACTGTAACCTCGTGAAGCAGTGCAATACCACATAGCAGGAAGTAGGGTCGTTACTCCTCCCGGAGTGCCTGAACCTGGGTACGAGCTGGTGTCTATCTCTGTCGTGATGCGTTCTGTCGAGCTCGCCGTGCTTGGTCGCCGAGGTTGACGAGAGTGTTGTTAAGTGTCGTGTTCAGCCCCTTCAATTCCTGGTTCACGGGGATCATTCTCCGACAGTATGCTTGCGTTAAGTCTTTCACTGAAACTGCTAGTTTTCATGAGCTTAGTGCTAAATTTGTTCTTGATTCTCAAATTATGGTTAATTGTTGTAAAACCTTTGCCTCTCATATGAATGTTCCTAAAGAAAATTGGGACAAGTATCACGAACCTTTTAAAGACACTTGCATGGAAAATAAAATTGTTATTAATGATTGCAATAAACATGCTCAAACTTCTGAAATACTATTTCTTATAAGCATGTTAATTTTTGTGGAGCACTTAGACCTTGTGAAAAGAATCAAATCGAAGAAGAATATTGTATCCATCATAAGAATGAAAAAACTAGAATGTGGAGCAAGGCTCTATATGATCTTGGTGAAAAGTTTGTGCCATATATCCTTTTGTTTGTGAACTTTGCTATAAAGAGGGCATTTCAAATTCCAATGCTCAGCCTCTAATAAGGATATTGCGGGAGACTTTTGTGATAACATGATCACTCCTAATCAACATGATGAACTTACATTATTTTTGGGGTGTGAAGAGTTATCAAGAAAAACTTCTTGTTAGATATGAGTGCTTTTGATATGAATAGCGTGTTACATGGATGTTATCTCTATTATGTTAATAATTGCCATGCCAACACTTACATACAAAATATTATAAAAGATGGAACTACCTTACCAAAATATGAGAGGACTAATGTTTGTTTTACTCTTATTAATGAAAAAAGAGGAAACAATATCCTCCCCTAAGCATGTTGCTCCTATTATAGTTGTTGCTGATGAGTCTAAATTCGATGATGATCCTATGCCTGTTACTTATAGTAGTGATCATGATTTGGAAAAGCATAGTACTTTTGATATTGAAAATCTCTTTGGTACTAATTCTGAAAATGATCATGCTAATAATTATAATCATCCTCATGAAACTTGTCATAGTTATGGGGGGATTACCCAAAACCATCCCTTTAATATACAACTTGTCTATCATGTTCGAGTTCTTTATGATGACCCATGCTATTATGATGAAAGTAATAATGCTCCTTTACTATTTAATGCTACTAGTGAACTTATTGATGATAATGAGGAGTGTTGCTTAAATGTGCTATATGATAATGCTTTAGATGATGGTCCTATGCTTATTGATAATCCTACATGTTTGGAAGTTACTAAATTATGTGAGGATAAAATGATATACTTGCTGCTTATGATAGTACTCTTACTCATGAGAGTCCTACTTTGTTCCTGAATTCTCCTAATAACACCATAGAGGAGAAATTTGCTTATGTTGAGAAATACTTATGTGGTTTGCAATTATCTTTAGTTCCAAATCTTTGTTGCAAACATGATATTAAACTTGATATTGATCTTAGTAACTATTTTGAAAGAGGGAAGCATGCTAATGAATTCCAAAATAAATTTCATGATCCTCTTTATTTGCCTAAATTATCTAAGGTGAATGATTCATGTGGTTATATAGTTGAATTTGCTTCTACTACTTGCAGCTATTCTGAAAAAGGAGGTGATAAGAACCCTCTATATGCTAGTAATAATTATGGGATGCAAGTAACTACTGTTAATATGAATTGGAAAACTTCTATTTATTATGATTCATTCATATACATAATGCCAATGCATAGAAAGAAAGTTAGGCTTCGCTGTTATTACTTTTGTGTTTTGTCTTTCTCTCTACTAGGTTTCAATTTGATTATTATTTTCATTGGCTTGAGAGCACAATGGGATCCTGGTATTATGCATGAAACACTTCTCAAAGATCAAGAAGGACAACCACTCAAGCTTGGGGATGCCAAGCCACCTCACTCCAACCTTCTTGATAACAAGTAAGTTAGCCTAGCTATATGGCTATAAAGAAACGCTTTGCGGGAGGCAACCCGGTTATTTTTATGTGTGATTTTCTTTGTGTCCTCTTGATGTATCAAAAGAGTTTATTTTTAGTTTAGTTTCTGGAGTTTTTAATAAAGTGCCAAGTTTTACCCACTTTGGTCTTGAAAAGTTGCTTATAGCATTCGGAGATTTTATTCCCTGCACGAATCTGTGCATGGTATGATTTTTATTTCTCATTTTGTAACTCCGAATGAGCTCATATTTGAACTGTCGCTGCAACTTTTCATCCTCTGTATGCATGAATTTGTTCAGAATTATTCGGCAAAGTTTGCTATGGTAGAAAAATACGTTTTGCTGCTGCTGTTTTTCTGGACAGATTCTGTCCCATTTTGTTTTATGCATGTTTTGAACTTTTATCTTGAATCTTTTTTATTCAAATGAGTTTATGAGTATGCATACAACATAATATACTTTCTGGACATTCATATGATGTTTTGTTTAAGAATTATATGCAGCAAGAAACCTATTTGTCTATCACTACTAATGCACCCCACAGAAAAGAAAATGGGAGAAACGGTGTTTTGAAGTTTTTTCACAGGGATTGGAGGAGATGCACCAAGAGTTATCCAAGGATGGTGCAGACCATAAGCTTGGGGATGTGAAGACAACCCCACTGGACCTACACACTCTCGGTTTGCACACGTCTAACTTCTGTTTTTGATCGAAACACTTTATCGCATAAACTTGGAGCGTCTTTTTGTTTGTTTTTGGTTTGTTGTTATTTTGTGAGACCACCACATTATCATTTATATGAGAAAGAGCTACTAGAAATATGGGTTGAAATATGTTGGATGCTTTTATCATATTGGGAAAAGGGATGTTTGAGTTGATTTTTAATGATACATATAGTTGCATGATTCATGAGCTTGTTTATGAGTAATATTTGCAAATGATTTATCAAGAGCTATCACTTATTCATGTTTTGATGCTGAATGTTATTTACTTTGTTTAACATGGATTAGTTA
Source organism: Poa pratensis (assembly GCA_947311845.1). Classification (NCBI taxonomy): domain Eukaryota; kingdom Viridiplantae; phylum Streptophyta; class Magnoliopsida; order Poales; family Poaceae; genus Poa; species Poa pratensis. The sequence goes on from CAMZMU010000074.1 coordinate 97,368,574, forward strand.
GTTCTATGGACACTCATGCATGCATCTAGATGGTCAACTTTCTCCCTCTTGCTAGCCCAAACATTCCAACAAGCAAAAACTTGTTTCCAACACCTTCAACCAAAGTTATTCCAGTGAGTCCACCATATCTACCTAATGGCTTTATGCTATTCCGAGTATGTATATCATGATATTTGTGTTATCTATACCTCTGAATGAAAATGTTTATGTTATTAATTGTTATGGGAAAAGTTGGTTATATAGATCTCATGAACTTGATGCACAACTTTAGTTTATATTGCATAAATAAAACATGACCCATTGTGATTAATAATATGATGCTAGTGGCTTGATAAATGTCTGAGGTTGGGAGTTAGCCCATATGTGCTGTCACATGCAAAGCTTTCAACATGCTCCTTCATCTCATTTAGTTGATATCATGTACTTTTTTTATGGATGCCTATCATGGTGAAATAAGATGGAAATGAAGTAGTTTAAATGAGTTTGTATAAATGGTCAAAGAGACGCTTGGGCCGCTAATCTAAGCCATGCATCATTCATGGTGGAAATTTACTTACATGCTATGGTGAACCGTCTGTGATGCACCTTATAATAAAAAGTAATTTCAATGGTAAATAAAAAGGGTGTTGAGGTTGTTCATCATGTTTGTTTGTCTTGTCATTTTGATATGGGCTTGTTCCATATCCTGGGACAACCCCAGTTGACGCTCTTGATGATACTATTATTACTTACAATGATATATAACTTGAACTTGCTTTGTTTCCTAAGTTGAGTAATCATGGTGTAGGTACTTGTATTCAAGGGCATGAGACACCTAACCTTTACTTTATCAAGCACACTACTCATATTTGCTTTCACATTAAACTTTAATCATTCAAGATGCTATGATAGGGGTAATGAGAGCTTGACACCAAGTGTCATGGGATTGTCACGCAGATGTCATGGAGATGACTTCGTAGAGTTGGGGATTAAGTGATCGAGCGTCTCCGAGCTAAAGATCGCAGAGCACGAGAAGACAATGTTTTTTACCCAGGTTCGGCCCCTCGATGCGAGGTAAAGACCTACGTCCTGCCTATCCTAGATTGATATTGATGTGAATATGGTGTTACAAGGGGTTGGCGATCGAAGTATCGAGTCGCCGGCGATCGAGGTGTCGAGTCGTCGTATGTTCTAGGGTTTTGAGCTTGTCCCTCTAGTCCTGCGAGTCCTCTTTATATATCCAGAGGCTCGCTAGGTTACAAAGGAATTACTTGGAGACTACTTTTCTTGCCTTCCAAGTTAAGCCATCTTGGATCTTCTGGATTCTTCTTAAACCATGCTGCGACTCTTCGTGTCGGCCCACCTCAGTGCAAGCCCATTGATTATAAGCCGCATTATTTGTGAGCCGCGGGTTAATCTATTTATCATTCCCCCGACATTAGCCCCCAAGCTTCTGGGTGATTCGTAAAATCAGGCAGAAGATTATGTCTTGATGATGATCTTGCGGGCTTGCGTGTGTAGTTCTCGCCGACTTGTCGATGTTGCACTTGGCGACTCGCTGATGATGAGTCGCACACGTAGCGGCTTATTGATCCGCTGATGTAGAAGCGATGAGTCGCTATCTTTGCGGCTTATGTAGCCACTACGTTGCCAATTGAGCACTTCTGTCTTGGTTGCATTGAAACTGCAGAATCGCGGTGAGTTTTCCGCGAAGCACTTGGTGAAAACCACCTTTTGGGTGTAAGACTGAGCTGAAATCATAAGAATAATAACTTATGAGTAACAAGATAAATCAACCAAATGTGTATAAGGTGCTGAGTCATAGACATCGAAGCATAAAAGACCATAAGCATAAATAAGCTGGTCAATCATTAGAATAATAATCTGTCATGTTATCATGATGAGCCATCTAAACGCATGTTGAGACATGGCGGCTCAAGGGCATATAGCCACAACCTGTATTTAAAGATTTTCGAGTCACTAATTTGACTTGCAAATGGATATATATATTCTCATGTGCTGCAAAAAATGAAATCTGCATATAATCATGGTATATGAGTATAATAAAGACCGCCAAATATGGTGGATGTGTAGCCCCCGAGGGCCGAGTTGTATGCATGGTCATGCTGCTCGGGACTCAAAAATATCTCAAGTTAGACAAAAATTTAATTGTCCTAGCCCCCAGGCATTGAGCAGGCATGTTTTTGTCAACCTGCTTGATGGCATATCGTTGCAATTTGATCCTGCAACAGATTGACAAATATTTTTGCCAAAAGATAATAATGATATAAATTCCACTTGATGTGGCTGTAGTTAAATAAATATTGGTGGCTTCATCAGCCGATATAAGGAGATAATTATCTCAATCATAAATTTTTTGGTCGTGCCAATTCAAACTCATATGGCCGAGTTATAGGTACCTGTTAAATCAAAAAGCAAAGCCCCCAAGGAAGCAATGATGATAGCTTGATGATAATATGTTAGCCTTGGCGGCTGGTAATAATTATGATAAAAAGTTAGTACTCCGCATAATAACATATGGTACCCTGCATGATAGCATAGTATAATCTGCATAATAGCAAACTAGCTAGGTGGCCCGCGCATTTGCGCGGCTAGATTTATTATTGTGTATTTTTTGTGAAACATATTATTTTGTTTTTTATTAGTGTTCAAATATTGGAAATTGTTATTTTGCATGTTTAATAACATTGGAAAAATATCGCAAAGGTATACCATGCAAAAAATTATTTCGATGTGTTTCTCGGCCACCAATTTGGCCGCACATAAAAATGATAATTTATTTAATTCATTATGTAATCTAAATTTTATATCATCTGTAATATAGAAATTAATTTTAGCCAAGATGTGGCTTTGGAGGTTACTATAGTTGACTTTGTGTAAAATCTTTTGGTCATATGTAATACGTCGTTGGTAAGGATCTTTCTATTTGTCAACATTACGCAGAGGTTATTATGGGGTTGTTCCCATGCATAATTTTTGGGGCACATAACCTATACTTAATGATCAAATGACTGGCTAAGGAATATTTTTGAAACAAATATGCACCGTCTCTTTGGAAACAGCGAAATAATACTTCTTATAATTTCATAAAATCACCAGCTTTTGAATCTTTTGATACCTCTTGTCTTTTCTTGTGTTTCCAAATGAGCTTAATACTAATAATTATGTTTATCATTTTTACTAAAGATCACGAATAACTGACCTGTTGTATTCAGCGTACAAACTGGCAAGAAGAAAAAGCTATCAGACATCCTCCAAATAAGATTTGACGCAAAGTTCTATTCCCATGTCTTCCACAACCCATTATCCGACTGGATATCTCACCTACAAAAATGAATAGATAAATATATGATTAAACAAAAGTTGAGTTGAGACTCCTGGATTTGGTTGATGCCTAGCTAAAATGGATATATGGTTCCAAATGGAGCAAATATTTACATAGTGAAAACATAATATTGTACTTTGTACGATAACCAAAATGCATTGTGGTACATGACTTACTGGTCATGCAATGGTATATTTTCGTACAATTTTCTCTTTCAAATATAGGCATGTACATATATGAAAATATAAATAAAATAATTGCAAGAATTAAATAAAATTTGATATGTTGTGGCTACACCTTAGATTCTCCATTTTCTCCTGCATCATCGAACATTATTGCAGCTATATATATCTGTCAGATGATGCTTCTAAACATACTCATGTCGTTCAAATTATCTCCCTCGGTTAGCCATTTTTTTCAAAAATAGTTGCGATAACATATCCTCTCTCAGGAACAATTGTCTCTAGCATATTGTATTTTTAATTTTATATATGCATGCGTACTGTGCTTTTGCATGCCTCTTTTATTATTTTTCCTCGGATAAGTATTAGCATACCATCCCGTCCCACACGTTCCCTGATCATTAGCCATTTATATCCATCATATTTTTTCACAAATACAGCCTGAAATGAAAAACATGGACAGCAATTAGAATACATCGATGGACATCAAAAAGAAATACCTTCAGCAGATCTTATATGACAGACTCCTCAACACCTAACGTTGTGGATGTCTCGCCTTCTCCCGAAAATAATCTTATGCGACCGGGTCGCCGGGCTGGACCCGGCGGCATGGCCGACGCGTGGCCGCCTGCTGCCCCCGCACGCTCTGTTCTCCCCGCATGCGCTGTCGTGTCGGTCGACCAGAGTGGTCCACGGCCAGGTCGTTGGTGAAGGGTCGCATAGGATTTTCTTCCGCCTTCTCCTGCCCCAGAAGTCCAGCGCGTCAGGTTTCCATATTGTGTATGCATGCGTACACCGTCAGTTCTGACCAAAGCCATGGCAAGAATACTTATTGTGCAGTACTTCGAACTTGCACACAGGACGATGGCAGGTACGCCTTCTACTTCGACTCCATCCGAATGTCTCTCAAGTTCTCAGTTCAAAATTATGGGCCGTCTCATACTTTGATACAAACAGATGTACACTCCAACGAACCACACATATCAATCGATCGTGTGGGTATGTGGACTGTGGAGCTGACTGCATGGGGTTGAGGTACTAACCGTCTGATCCCGTAGTTGGATTCGTCGGGCTCAGTTTTACCAGTAGCACGAACTTCGGGGCAGCCGGGCGGCGGCAAGCAAGGCCAGGTGAACCAATTTCTGCAATTGAAGACTTTGGGATCGGGTGTCTATGCTCCAAGAGGAGAATTCAGGAGAGCCGTGTAATCCATCAGCGACACCTAGAACGATATGAAGCTCGTTTTCGTCTTTAAGCTCGGGATACTGGTCCAGAAGTTCTGGAGTTCATCGTAGACAGTGGCCCGCCCGCTGAACACCATTGATTTATGGTCGTCTATTAGCGCACATGGGCCACCGACACCTCCCGTTGCCACCTCCAGAAGATCTGTCGCGCCATCGATTTGACAACCGTCCGGTTTTATCCTCTTATTTGGCAAAGGTCATTCAGGACGTGAGGAGCGCGCGGCCTCAATCTCATCTTCACGACCGAGGTAGATGTGAGGTAAGGTATTGCATGTCCTCTTATGCGCCACGACCAGCAGAACGACTTCGCATGAGCTTTTTCACACCAGATTGGTATCGCCATTAGAAGTCGTCGAAGAGTTTGAGGTAGACTCAAGGCTCCTCGTTTGATCGTCAGCTTGGTGCAAGATCCCCGTCATCCCCTCGACCTAGCTTCCATGGAGCGAGATCGACGTTGTCTTTCTGCCGCGGAGAGTCGTCGCCGTTTTTAGATCGAAACCGTGGCATCTACTACTCGTACAGAACCTGCTGCTGAAATCGCTGCCTGTTGATCCGTGAGGACCGCACCAATGACGGCATATGTGGGGCAAAGAAAACGTGTTATTAGGATAGAGAAATAAGAGTCCTCATTGAGATACGTGTGGAATCAATTTGTTCCTTTTTTGTTGGAGCTCTTCTTACATACGGCGCATATTTAAAGTAAATCATTGGCCCACGGCTTTTTAAGGACCACGATGCGTCATGCGTGTGCTTAGATTTAGTCACGTAGGACTCTTTCTATTTGTGAAACCTTTCAACTCTCCGTGAGATTAGATTACTTTAAATCTGGGCTGTTCTTTTAACTTTGGTTAATCCTAGCCGTTTATTGTCTTGTGTTTTAATTATATAATAGATGATATATCGCATGATGCAAATGATATGTCTCATGAGCAAATGATATGTCTCATGAGCAAATGATATGTTGCATGATAGGCATCAGACTCGATTGACGCCACACGCGGGTACTTTAGTCCTTCTGAATTATCTCTATTACCGTTAAGTAGGTCTTCGCGCGGCTCAGTATTTTCTAGGTAAAAAATGCATGTTCAGGGTCGTTGGCGGCCATGATAGGCGATCACATTCGATTGACACCGCACCCCAGTACTTTGGCCGCATAGTGCTAAGATACTTCTGACTTAAGGCGAGAATAACCAGGATTATTGCTTTTATCGGCAGCAATAGCCGTGACGAGCTCTAATTAGTTTTGATGATAACCAGCTCTGATTAGCTGTAGATATGGTACAGCGAGTCACCTGTTTCAACTCAAATATTGATAAGATAATGATTCATTAATGACTCATAAACTGATGTAATGATGAGTTGTTTGTGACTCATAAAATGATATGGGGGTAAATCGCTATGCGACTCATAAATTGATATGACAATAAGTCGATGGTGATTAATAAAATGATATGATGATAAATCATTAAATTATATAACGATCAGTCATAAACTGATATAATGATAAGTCATAGAATGACAAATGAATCGCCGAATATCAATGCTTGAACATGTAGTGGTGATCTTGATATTCAATGCAAGCTGTAAATAGCTAGACTTTGCAATGCGAGTTATAAAGAACTCTTATTTGAATGTATTGAGAAGTAGATGTAATTAAATCTACAAAAGCTGATATGAATTAAAGTCTGCGATATGATATAATTTAAATCGCAAAGACATTGATAAAAAGGCATAATAAACTAGATATGAGTAATAAGCCGCATAAACTAGATATGCGTGAAACTCAATATTAACTGCTAAAGTAAAATGCTGTAAAGTTTGAGCTTGATAGCAACTTAGCTTGTTTTTATTCTCCTGGCATTGACGATGTGGTTTGATCGTGATGTGAGGTCAAAATCGTCGTGCGGTGGAGCAGAAGTCGTTATCCGTGGTGTGGTCGAAATTTGTCCACGGCGACTATGATGTAGCGTAAGCGGCGGACCGTCATCGGAATCGACTAATATGGAGCCAATGCATCAAGCCGGACGTACTTCCGCGTCCAAGCCATCCAACTATTTGAGTCGCAGTGTCACAGCTGATTTTTGGAATCACGTGTTGATAACTCGAGCCGATCGTTCATACAATGACCATTTTTTCTCTTTTTTCGTGAGCTTTCCATGTAGCAGTAGCTTGTAGTACTCAATTTGCATTCTCTTTCTCTTTTGTTTTTGACGTGACCAACCCTTTGACTCGCACGATGCTTGTACATATACTTGTTCCAATTAGTAATCGCTTCCAATTGGCTTTCCTTGGTCCATGTGTGAGTCATCGAGGTGATATAATACCAGGGATGGCTTTCATGTTGATGTCCATGCAATAATAAGCTAGCAGCTTGGGTTGTCCATACAGGACGAATCTCCAGATCACTTCGTTTTTCCTTCCTTCTGTCTAATTCCTTTCCTGATCATGCGGACGTATTCCTTACATGGATTGAAGTAGCACTTTTTGTCGGACACAACTCCGGATTTGACCCGGCTGGTGGGCTGCTTCCTTCTTTGGTTGACCTACTTTGGGTTGGCAGGTTTTGAGTCGCAGTCCACGAGGGCGTCGCTGAAGTCGTTAGCAGAGAATTCACGACTTTGCCGAAATACAAAACTTGCTGCAGTGCGCGAGCCGCCGACGGAGATCCAACCATTGTAATTGTCTCAAATTTTTTGGAGGGCTTTGGGATTGTATTCCGCAGGTTTTCACTGGAGGGATCTTCAAATTGATGTCCGAGTCGACCTCGATAATTAATTTCCCAAAGTCGCGCGGAGTTCCGTCAGCTTTCGATAGGGCTTCAGTGTTTGAGTCGGCCACGGAGATCTAACCGTTGGAATCCGATGCGCTTTGGATAGCTGCTAGGAAACTCCATTTTGCATCTTTCCACCGAAGGGATCGTCGAGATGAGTTTTGAGCCGCCGTCGGTGAGGTCCGCAACACGGACGTTGCTGCTGTCCTGCAACCCGTGCGTGAGGGGCGTTGTGGAAATTGAGCCCCGAATCCCGCGGTCGAATTTTTCCATGCTTTCTCCTCGAGCTTGAGGTAGATCTTGATGTAGATGTTCATATCGCCGAGCTTGAAACGGCGTGGCAATGAAGTCGCCGAGATTGTTGAAGTCGCCTAGCTTGAAACGCCGGCGCGATCCTCCGCCCCTGGCACAGATCCTGCTTGGAACATGACGTTCTTGACCGCAGGCCCCACGGTGGGCGCCAACTGTCGTGGGATTGTCACGCAGATGTCATGGAGATGACTTCGTAGAGTTGGGGATTAAGCGATCGAGCGTCTCCGAGCTAAAGATCGCAGGGCACAAGAAGACAATGTTTTTTACCCAGGTTCGGCCCCTCGATGCGAGGTAAAGACCTACGTCCTGCCTATCCTAGATTGATATTGATATGAATATGGTGTTACAAGGGGTTGGCGATCGAAGTATCGAGTCACCGGCGATCGAGGTGTCGAGTCGCCGTATGTTCTAGGGTTTTGAGCTTGTCCCTCCAGTCCTGCGAGTCCTCTTTATATATCCAGAGGATCGCTAGGTTACAAAGGAATTACTTGGAGACTACTTTTCTTGCCTTCCAAGTTAAGCCATCTTGGATCTTCTGGATTCTTCTTAAACCATGCTGCGACTCTTCATGTCCGCCCACCTCAGTGCAAGCCCATTGATTATAAGCCGCATTATTTGTGGGCCGCGGGTTAATCTATTTATCATTCCCCCGACACCAAGAATTCCACATTGCAATCATTAACTTAAGTAGAAGAGTTTGGAAGTTAGATGAAACTTATGCATGCTTTACCTCTACTCACATATACATCCTTCCAAAGTGTCCACCTTTTATATTCAGATTTTCAACTACACTCTATGACCAATGTAGGATGTTCTTACTTATCATTATGCATACATGTGGTCCATATTACTATCTTCTATGTTACACTTTGTGAACTATCATTGAACATCCTTGCTTGAATACTTGATATAACTTTATAAACTATTTTGCATATTGCTACTCCTTTGAAGAATGAATCATTTGACTCTATGTAGCAGTAGCAATCATCTTTGATATTCATTGTTAGTGCTATATTGCAAAGACCACGTTAGTTTTATCACCTTCATACTCGAGGACGAGTATTGGTTAAGCTTGGGGATGTTTATGCATGTAAAATGCATACATGAACTTTGCACTATATCACTCATATTCCAATCATATTTGCATCATATAAGGGTTATACCACTGTTATTTAATGATTTTAGGAAATAAAATAATTGTTTCCTATTTTTATGGAATTAACCCTGCACAGGCAGAAAACCCTATTTCTTTCCTTTTATGTTTCAGGGACTTAAACGACGTCATAAAAATCTGGAAAAATACAGACGTCATTATTTTGGAAGGAGGAAGACGTAGGAGCGAAGGAATCAAAAGCAAACGGAGGCCGGAGGGCCAAAAGGGGGTGGCCCACGCGGCCACTGTACCTGGCCGCGTGGGACCCACCAAATTGGGCCTCGAGGCTCCGCAGCCGTCGATCTTTGCTCCAACGCCTTCGTCTTGACCTAAAAACGCCTATAAAAGAAGTCCCACGGCGTTCTCGAAAACAAGCGCCGCCATATCACAGAAACACGAAAGCGGAGATCTGGAGCTGCAGATTGGAGGGGGAAAACTCCGGCGGGGCGCTGCCGGGGAGGTCTCCACCTTCTCCAACGACTTCTCCACCATCTCCATGATGAAGGGGAGTAGTCCACCCTCTGGACTATGGGTTTGTGGTGGTAACTTATGTATCTCTCCTCTCTTTGAGCTTCACTAATTAGTACCGTATGAGCTGTTGAACATGATTACGGTCATCTATGTAATTCCTATGGTGGATATTGTGGTATGAGATGATTTTTTATGCATTTACTGTTGTGTTGGAACTTTTATGACTTGTCATACTTTGATAAAATATTGTTCTTTAAGAAGTATGATGTATGTGGGTACGGGATGGCCGATGTGACACGACATAGGTATTGAGTGACACAGTACCGCCCAACATCCTTTATCTGGGGGTAAAAAGAAAGAGTATGATGTGGGAGTGACAACAACCACACTAGCCTTATGGGGGTGACATAGCACACAAATGAGTATTTCTTTCAACTATGTGTTTTAGGACATATAGCCGTCATTAAAAGCTACCATTAAAACATGACAATTGTGTGTATAACACGATAATCACCGTAGATGAGAGAAAGAGGATTAGGTGAACCCATGAACCCATGTCCATTGTTCCTATAAGGGAAAACCTTTGTCTTGTCCTCTTACATTGAAGAGGATTGGGACACTTTTACATTCTTGCTTGGTTACATTAAACTTCCATCCATCAAATCAACCACCTTGTTCATTAAACTTGTTTAGTGCATAATCAACTAAAACTTGTGACACTTTAGTTGTTGGGAATAGATAAATTTTCCTTCTTGCTCCTGCAGATCGATACCTTACTTCCACATTGAGAGGTGCTATAGTGATCCCCTGCTCTTGGGGGTGATCAGCGGGATGTGACAGAATCATTGACTTCAGCCGGCACACGGTGTCTCTTCTCTCTAACCCGGCATGAATATGCCGGATTCTCCTTCATGAGTTATTATCTCCTGCACATAAGAGAAGACATGAAGATACCGACATAAATATGTCGGTTTGGATGTGTCGGTCCCCTCTGGGCCTACTTATCTCGGTTTGCACTGTCATTATATCTCGGCCCCTTTTGGGCCTGGGTACCTCGGTCAGTATATGTCGGTTTGCACCAACATTATATCCCGGCCCCTTTTGGACCTGGTTATGTCGGTTTTATTGTAATTCGGTCCACTCTTGGACGTAGCTTATACCATAGCTTGACCCTACCCGGGGGTAGCCCCCCGACATCTAGTTTACTTTTGTCTAGTTTTATTGTGCTTAGTTTATTTTTGTTTAGTTGTGATTACTTTGTTTAGTTTATTTCTGTTTAGTTTTGTTTTTTAATATACCCGAAAATCTATAAAAATTTGAAAAACTGAAATCTAAAAAACTGTTGTTATGGAAGAACATGCTAGAACCTCTATGGAAGTTAAATAATTATATATGAAGTATAGAGAATCAAAAAAGGTAAAGTCATGAGAGGCGTGTTAAAATAGTTGAATCAAATTGCTGAAATTTTGCTTAAATGCCATGATATAAATTGTTGCTCTAAACAGGATACTAAACATCTTAAATTCCAATGTGGCTTTAGTAAAGAAGTTTAAATTGTGAACTATCATTGGAATAACTATATTCATCTTCGATTTGAAGAAGTAGAACAATTTGTTTTATTTATGGGAGCTTCTTAAATAGAATCCTTCATGTCTAAAAATTATGAAACTTGTGTTGCTTGCAGTAACCTTAAAGATATGGTATCTTCTAACCTTAATTATTACATAGAAAATTTCAGCAATAATTGTTATATCACTGATATAAAGAGAGACTAATTCATGCACAAGAATGTACTCACAATTTGTAGGAACCTGTGGAAGAAGAAATTGCTGAAGTTGAAAGCTCATTAGATGAAAAAGAGGAGGAGAGTGATGAACAAAAGGAGGAAGAATGGATTGGATACCCATGCCTACCTTCTAATGAGAGTAACTCTTTATCTCTTACACTATTTGATTGTCCCCCATGCTTACCAAAGGAGGATGAATGTTATGTTCCTGTGGATTCTCTCGAAATATTCCCTATGAGTAAAACTTGTGAGAATAATTATGCTACTGTTATCTATGATAATCCATGCTATTTTGATAAATCTTATGATAATCCTATATGTGTGCCTCATTTCGAAATGCATATTAATGAGAAAGTTTGTTTAGAAAATGTTTATGATAAAGCTCTAGATGATGGTCCTATGTTACTTGATAATATTAATTGTACTACTAATGAAAATGGGATTGGAGAGTTCTTGACTTTATCTAGGATTCCCATATCTTTTGAGATTGATCAATCATCTTCTTATATTATTGTTAAACGTGGGTTTGAAAGTTTTAATCCACCTATTTTTGAGCTTGATAAAAATTATGTGTTTGTAGATCATGAAAAACATGCTTTATGTGATGGTTATATTGTCGAGTTTATTCATGGTATTAAAACACCTCTCTATAAGCTGAAAGTTTTGAAGTTATTCTTGTTTTATCTTCCTATGCTTGTCACTTTGTTCTTTGTGAATTTATTTGTGTACAAGATTCCTATGCATAGGAAGTGGTTAGACTTAAATGTGTTTTGAATTTGCTTCTTGATGCTCCTTTTGCTTCATTTTCTATTTTCATGTGAGCATCTAAAACTATCAAGCCTAGCTAAAAGGCATTAAAGAAAAACGCTCTTGGGACACAACCCATGTTTTATTTCTGAAAATTTTCTTTGCTTTTTGAGTCAAGGAGCTTCTTACTTCTGTAACAACTCCTTTGTATCATTACTTTTTCGAATTGTTGTGCCAAGAAGAGTCTCTAATGATTAGATGATGCTAGATTTGGATTTCTGCACATGGACAGATTTTTGCTGTTCACCGTTTTGAGCATTATAAATTCCAGAAAAATTGAAAAATTCTGCAAATTTTTGTGCGTGATCCTCAGATATGTACGTATCTTTAATTAGTTTCGAGTTTACTGATTTGAGCAACGGAAGTGCCTCGAAAAAATTCATCCTTACTGGCTGTTCTGTTTTGACAGATTATGTCTCTGTTTTTTGCATTGTCTCTTGTCGGATTTAAGCAAGGCTCTCTAACATGGAGGGCTGTAGCTAATGTTTTATTGATGTAACAGCCCGAAGTGGAAACCCTAAAAAAACCCGTGTAAATTTTTTCGCTTTTGTGTTCCTTGCATCATGGCATCCTTGCATCAAGTGTAACAATTGGAACCTTTAACTTGTCACTAGGGATTTGTGCTAGGGAAGTGTGGTTGTTGCTAGGGAATTGTGGAGGTGTGACAACATCTAAAAACCAAATTGCCAAATTTGCTTCAACCAATTTCAAAACCCCGAAGGCACTCAATCTTGCAAACTAAAATCACTTTGACATCTCCTATTTGTCAAGGAGGTTCCAAGAGCTCCAAAAATAATATCTTGCACGTGCTCCAAATTGTTAAAGGAGCAACATCTTTGAATTTAGCAAAATGCCATATCCCACCTTTCTAAACAAAAGTGGTTCGAAACATTTTATTTGGAGGCACCAATTTTTGTGGAGCTCCCACATGATATAAAAAGGCTACCCAAATTTTGGCATATTTTTCTAAAATATATGAGTGCCTCAATTAAATTCAGGGAACTGCTGCTGATTTCAGAAGAAACAAAAGAAACAGGACCAAACTGTAAAAAGTAAACTCGGATAATCCGATTTTGAAGGAATCGGATAATCCGAGCTAGTGCAGGGGTTTTTCAGAAAGTGGTCATCTTCTTCCTCTCCTCCTGTAGCGACCCAGGAGCTCCCGTTCGTGCCGCACCCGCTCTATGCCACGCTTGGCCCTCTCCTCTGCGAGGAGCAAGTCCACGAGACCCCACCTGACCTGCCCCTGCCCTATCCACTCACGCCCCTACTCCCTGCTCTCCATTTCCTCTTCCCCGCGAGCTCCTCACCATGGCCGAGGCCGCCGTGCTCGCCGCCGACACCTGAGGCCACTCCGAGCCAATCGACGCCCATAGAAAGGTCCGCCACGACGCCTGCTTCCTCTCCACCACAGGAATCCACTCGAGGAGCCCGCAATCGACGCCATTGTCCGGATTTTCCGCCGACCCCGCCGCGCCGTTCGCCGCCCGTCGGGTTCGATTGCCATCGTTCCAGTCCATCCCTGACCACGCCGAGCACGCACACGAGCGGAGGGTGAGCACCATGTCCTTCCTGACCTCTTCTCCCTCCCTGTCCCTCACCGTAGCCTCACCGTGGGTCACGGAGGTCCGCCGTCGCCGTTAGTTGTGCTGCGTCAGATAATCCGGTCGAGGAGCAATCGGATTTTCCGATCAGTGCCAGTGCAGATTTTGTTTTAGTCCTTAGCCGCATTTTCTGTCTCCCACAAGGATCGGATTTTCCGAGTGATTTGAAGTCGGATGTTCCGAAGAACATCAGTACGACAGAACTTCTAGTCCTTAGCCATTTTCTCGGGTGAACAGTCACTCGGATTTTCCGATTTTGGAAACTTCGGACTTTCCGATTTCTGTCCAGTACAAGAAAAATGGCTACTGTTTCATCTCTTTCTTCCTATTTTGGTTAAGCGTTATTAATGTGTTGGATTTAAATATTAACCAGGCCTATTTAAAGGAGAAATTAAAATGTTTTAACTTGTAATTTCGTCGGTCTACCATAAAAAGTTGTAATGTACCCGAATATCCGGGATTTCGTGAATCAACCGTTTAAATGGGTATCATGTATGTTAAATCGCCAAAACCCTGCATCTCCCACATGATCATGTCATATCATCTACAAGTTATATCCTAGGGTTTCGACCTCCGTAATCAACAAGTAAGATGATCCATGACCTAAATTCACGGATATCCGGGATGCGCCCCTCTAAGCACCCGAACTCCGTTTAATCTGAATAGTTGAATCATCCTCCCCCCGGGGATTTAAAATGTCATGTCATCATATGTTTGTGCATTGCATTTGTTAGTCATATGTGTGGTGATTGATTGTTCTCCCCGATGTTTGTTTCTCTATATATCAAGCAGCCGGGGTTACTCCACAATACCCCGAAGAGCCGTACTACCAGCATGTTGATCAAGGCAAGCGTAATCCCCCTCTGAGCATATCTTATCCTAATTTCCGCAAGTATTTTCTCCACTATAATATTGCATGCGGTTCCAAATGTCAATTTACTTGGATTAGAGTATCCTATAGTTGCATTAAGTTCCCTATGCCACATACCTGTTTCCCTCCTATATCCATAGGTTTGTATTGTTGGCCCGAGATATCTACTATGCTATGTTGATGCTTAGCCATGCTTAGTACTGGCATAGCGGTGCGATGGTTACTTCATGTTGGAAACAGGTGATGATATGAGAATGATGGTGGAGAATGGTGGTGACGGATAATAAAATGCTTAAAGGTGGGGATGAGAGGCCACATGGGATGTGGTGGGTTGTCTCGTTCTCGCCGCCTAAGTGCGAGTTCTCACCTACGAGCCAAGTTGAGCGTGCAACCATGCGTGGGCATATGGAACCTCGTCGACCGACTAACTTGTGGCGGACTAAGCGAGGGTCCTCTAGTTTGGCTTTCCATTTGCGCGTGCGTTGAAGATGGTGGCCAAGACTGAGATGAGGATGGTTGTGTCAGGAAAATAAGTGGCCGCGGGACAGGGTGCGAGAAGGTACCTCTTGTCGTACCGCCATTGATGATCTTGGGTTAGTTGTAACATCCCAAGTTTTTCAAAAAGTTGAAAAATCAGAAAAATTTAAAACTTTGAAAACTATTATGTATTTTGCTTTGAAAAGAAAATTCATGCATACATTCATCATCATATAGCATTGTTTGCATTTGGATATTTCAAAAGTGGGAAATAAATTTCCACTTGAAAACATATTTAAGAAAATATATTAGTAGAGCAAATTATGCTCCAAATACTTTTGGCTTTTTGAACTATTCTGTTAATGTTTGCTTGTGATGGTTTGTATTTGTTTGAACTTATTTGTAAAATAAAGTATCCTCAAATATTTACAATTGTGGTACTTAAAGTTATTTAAGCCACATTTACTTTGTTTTAAAACCTATTTTAATTTGGACATCAAGTGTCATATTGTTTATTAAAAACCTAGTTTGAAAATCAAAATGAGTTTCTATTTGAAGAAGTGTGTTTGGTTGTGATTTGTTTGTATGTATTGGGAATTATTCTATTACTTACCTATTCTCTATTTTCAAGTTAGCTATGCTTTTGAAAGAAAATATTTATTTGGATTTTAAAATGGGTTTTGAATTCATTTTGATTTATCAAACTCTTTATAAACAAAATGAGTTTTATGCAAAATTATTTTATTTTGTGATATGTAATCTTATTACTCATATTTTGCCTTGTTTTAAAATATAAGTTTAAAAAGGAATTTATAAAACCCTATAGTTTCAAATGACATTATTATGTCCAAAATCCATTTAAACACATTTCAAAAAAAATTTGTTTATAAAATGTTTTGGGAAATGCTATTTGAGAGTTCCAAAAGCAAGTGCTTGATTTTACAAAATTATAGGATTTGGTTTGAATCCAAAAGGATTCATATTTTAAAAGTTTTGATTTTTGAAAGATTTTCAGAAAAGAAAAAGGTTTGAACAAAAAAAATGCGAAACCCTAGCTAATTGGGCCAAGCCCATCTCTTCTCTCCCACGCGTGCAGTAGATAGCAGCAGCCCAGCAAGCAGCCCACGGCCCGCTCTCTCTCCATTCTCTCACTTCCACGCGGGCCCCACACATGAGGCAAGCGATGACGTCATCATCGTCTTCGTGTTGAACATGGATTTCGGCCGAAACCCTAACCGAATTGTTTCCAAATTTGTTGAGATATGCTCGCGATCTTCCGGGGATTCATGCCCCATATAAACCCCCCACAAACCCCGCTCCAAAACCCCCAGAAAACCTAGCCTCTATGCCCCCAGGCTGCCTGCAATCGCCGCCGCCGTGCTGCCATTGCCACCACCGTTCATCGTGTTTTTCGGTGAGCCTCGACCACCTCGAGCTCTCTCCCCTGCCCCATCTTCTTTGTGATGTCCGTGCGCACCCGTATGAATTTCCCGTGGTTTGTTTTGCCCCAGATCGCCGTGTCTGTGCTCGACCGAAGCTCGCCACCGCACCGACGACTCCGGCGAGACATTGTCGACCACCCGACGCTCCCCCGCCGTCTGCGACCACGCCTTCGTCTTCGCCGTGATCTCCTGCACCCAGTGGTACGACTCGCGCATCCTGAACCCCTTCCCTCCGTCGCATGCGTCCACGCCGGCCATGGCGCCGCCGCATATTTAGGTCACCGGCGCAAATCCGGTACGACCGCGCCGCCCGCGTATGGTCATACGATATGGACCGTTAGATCTGCTTCCGACAGCCAGGATTAGAGCACTTACCCGAACCGGTATCGGCGAATCGGAAGACGCCACGTCGATGTCCGCGAAGCCCACGTCTGCGTCCGCGCCGCATTGCCCGCCTGGAGGAAGCACACCAATCAGATCTCGCCACGTGGCCAAGGACTCCAGCGCTGAAGATTCTTTTTGTTTTCTTTACGTTTTAGCCCCTGCGCATCACGGATAGGTCCCTGCAAATTAGATTCATTATTAATTTTTACTCGTTTATCCAAATTTTATGAAAAATATATTTTTGGAAAGCTTATAATGTGTAGAAACTTTTGGTATGCTTATTTTGGGGTTTTGTCGAAATTAATATAGTTAATTTTTAAAAGTGGTTTAAATAGTTTTTTGGCTATAATTTGAGTTTAAAAATAGATTTTTGAGCAAACTCTTTTTCTATAGTTTTGTATGCCTAAGTATTGGCCGTAGGAATACTCTATTAATTTTGTAAAATAATTTTTCAATCATTTTTGAGTAAATATTGTTTAAATACTTTTTAGGTGTTATGTTAATTAATAAAATGTATTAAAAATTATTTTCTTCTTATTTTCGAGTTGTAAAATAACTTAGTAGTATTTTGGAGACTTTAGCACTTGAAGTACTTAGAAATATTTTGTCTCTCAAAATAAAACTATTTCTTCCTTAGAAAATTTTTGACAAGTGTTTTGACAACACTTTTCCTTAGAGAATTTTAGCCTCTCTTATGTTGATTAACTTTTACTTAGAATTTAGTTGTGACTTATTGTTTGACCCTTGGTCCTTTATTTTGGATCATCTTTATTGCTTGCATTTCCTTAGAGCATTTTCATAAGCATGGCATGCATATTAAGTCCTTAGTATTATTTTTGTACTTCTTACATGACTTCCTCCTTAGAAATTTTTAGGATACATGTTAGCTATTATGACTCTCCTAGTAAAAAACCACTAAGTTAGAAATTAGTAGAAATCAAGGAAGGACTTAGCTTGAAAACAAGACTGCAGAAGCATCTACAAGAAGAAAAGACTTAGAAGAAATCAAGAGAAAGTTCATGAAGACCAACCAGCTGCATTTTCCAAGTCTTCATTTCCTTCTCTCCTTTCTTCCTCCTTCTCTTAAACTTCATGGTGTCTAAGTTATATTCAAGATCAACCAGCTGCCAACATCATCAAGTCTTCAGAATCAACAAGTCCACAAATGTGCAATGAAGTCATCACATGAAGTAAAACTACAAGGAAGCAAAGAGAAGAATTTTAGAAGACCAACTATTTATTTTCTTTCTATCTCCTTTCTTTCTATTTTTGTCTCACTTTGGACATAGGCCAAGTCCTTGGTGTTTAAGACTAAGTTCATAGAGTGCTATTTGAAGATCAATGAAGCTGCAAAGGAGTTGAAGATTATTTGAAGACCAAACTTGTGAAGACTTAGAGTAGCTTTACAACCTTCAAGTGGTGGTTTTATCAAATTTATTTTACTCTACCTTGACCTTGCCTTAGTTGAATGGGATAATGTTATTTTGTTGTCTTTCCCTTATTTTGTTTTGCTTGTCTTTCATACCACATTTCCTTGTATCATCCGGCATCTCATGCATGTCATATTTTTCTAAGTGTTGCATTTATGATTGTATGTTTATTTGTGATTTGTTTGACTTGTTAGAAATTCCGGAGAGAGACGAAAGTGGTTGCAACTGCTACTACTACACTTCTGTTTGCCAAGGCAAGTGGCACACCTCATGAAATCTCCTAAGTATTTTTATATGTATTACTTAGTGTATTTCTTTATATGCATGTGTTGGATAGTATTATTACTATATGCTAAACCCATAATACCTTTACACTAGTTGTGTCTAGAATCCTATTGATAACTTAGTAGAATCATTGATGCTATGCAAAGTTGTTTTATTGAAAGCTTAATTCTACTAAGTTAATTTATCACCTGGGTGGAATTGGGCTTGAACGGCTGAAAGAGTTGAGTGTTTATTCACTTGTGGATTGCCACCCAGGGTATTAAAGGGACCAAAGTTTTCTCTAAGTGAAGATGCTTCCAGTGCAGCCACTTGGTATTATGGCTCTGCCTTGACTAAGTAAGTTCTAGGAACCTGATTCCGGCACGTCTCAGTAGATGAATATCTTTGGGTCTGCCCAGAAGAACAGGGGACTATTTCCCAAAGGTCTCGTCTCAACTCTCTCCTTTTCCTTAGCACAAATTGAGTGCTTGAGGATAGTTTGGGTTTGTTGGGTCTCGTGGTGAAAGTGCACAACCTCTCGAGAGTGTAAAATCTAAGTACTTAGCCGTGTCCCCGGTTACGGACAATTTGAGCAGCTGATCAAGGATGACAACGGAGGCTCCCAACATTCCAATTTCTGAAATAAAAGTTTGAAGGTTGAACAAAAGTAGACAAGAGGATGGTATTCATGCCATACCTGTTTTTGACAAAAGAAAAGTGTTTTATAAAAGATAGGAAAAACTTGCTTTTATGCAAATCAGCCTTGAAACTCCACCAGCCAAATATGCATATAGGTTATAGAGTTATTCCATTAAGTGTCCACATAGTGTCACTTGCCAGATCCATTTTTAATGGTTCTGACCCACTCTGTTGCAAAATTTTATTTGTTGCAGATTGTTCAGTTGACGAGTGAGTTTACGTTAAGGGTTTTTGAGTCTGCAACCAACATGTTTTCGCCTGTGGCACATGCAAAGGATGAGGACTCCATGAAGATTTTTATTTCCGCTGCTATACTCTTTCAGGCTAGCTATATGCTATGCAAGTTGTAATGAATATTTTACCAAGTCTGGATCATTCGATGTAATAATGATACTTTGTTGTGATACTACATCTTAAACTGTGTGTGCAAATGAAACGATCCAGGGGTTTGCACTATACACAGGTACCTTGCCATATTTTAAGTGCAGGTATGCTACATTAGTCTTAAGCGAGGTAAAGGTCGTAGCCGCTCCCACCCAGCCGGCTTTCCCCGGAAGAGAGCTAAGAGCTAGGTAATGGGCCGGACGGTACGCATGGATAAGAAGCTGGGAGGTCCCTCGGGAACCTGGCGTCTTTCACATTGTACACCCCTGCAGGGATAAATCTTTTCGAAAAGCCGTGTCCGCGGTTATGGATGACTTGGTGACGGATTCAGAGATCATAGAATAACTTTAACGGAATGACTAAAAAATGGGTACTAGAGGTACCACTCAAGATTGCAAGGTGAGCTTCCTCGAGGGTGATTCGGGGAGGTGCCTTTGATGAACGGGTACAATGGTTGATGATGGTTGATGATGAGAAAGGTGATGAAAAAAAAGAGTTACTTCTTACCCCTTTTCAAAATAATCTGAT
Organism: Poa pratensis; assembly: GCA_947311845.1. Taxonomy (NCBI): domain Eukaryota; kingdom Viridiplantae; phylum Streptophyta; class Magnoliopsida; order Poales; family Poaceae; genus Poa; species Poa pratensis. Next base: position 97,388,707 of record CAMZMU010000074.1, read on the forward strand.
TAGTCGATGCCATGGAGTTATGTCTTTTTAAAATAAAATCAGCTTTATGCAAAACAGCCATAAAACCTTGAAAGCCAATCATTGAGCATATATTAGCTCTTAATCTTGCGAGTTCGTCGAACTCAACGTCGTTTGCTTATTTTCAGGAGAGGACTTCACCGACCCCGAATGTGGGTTCTTTGTGGACGTCGACGAGTAGTCTGGGGTTCCCAGGTGGCAGCTTGGGACATCCCGGAACAGCTGGCGCTGTGATGTTATCTGCAGGCCTCTTAGGCCATAATTTTGGTTCTTGTTGTTTAGAACAACATAATTTGCTTCCGCTTGTTGTACTGTTGGGTCTGTGACCTCTGGTTGTCATTTGCTATCTTTCTCTATTATAAGAGTTGAACTATTATGATTTGTGTCGTAGAGTCTGTGATGTGCCAGTTGTTCCACAAGTCTTGATCTCTCTATTATGCTTTGATAGTGTGTCTGGTGGTATCGGATAACCGGGGACACAGTATCACTGTATAACAGTCGGGTCTGGGCGCTACAATTTAGTTCTTGCAATGTGTCACTACAGAACCAAATTGGATTAAAGTTTGAGTACTAACCCCTCTAATGAAGTTTATGCGAAGTTTGGTGTGGCGGAAGTTTTCAAGGGTCAAGAGAGAAGGGTGATATAATGTGATTAAGAAGAGTGAAAAACCTAAGCTTGGGGATGCTCCATGGATCACCCCTGCATATTTCAAGAAGACTCAAGCGTCTAAGCTTGGGGATGCCCAAGACATCCCCTTCTTCATCAACAACTTATCAGGTCATCTCTAGTGAAACTATATTTTAATTCTTTCACATCATATGTGCTGTTCTTGGAGCTTCTGTGTGCTTTTATTTTTAGTTTGTTATTTTATTTTCTGATCATATCAATGTCGGATCCTATCTATTTTGTTTGGGAGAGAGACACGCTCCGCTTTTTCATTTGAATACTCATATTCTTCACTTATATCTATGGAGTATTCCGTTTTCGCACTATTTAGCTTCTAGCTCTTGGTTTTCATGTATCTCTTGTTCAGAGCTATTAGTTCTTTTATAGAAAGTACTCTCTTACTTCACTTATATTTTGTTTGGAGAGTTGCTTGGTGGATGCGTTGGTTCAGAAAATGTTGCATGTGGTAGTGGTATAATGAAAAACTTGCATAATCTCGTAGATCATTGAGCTTTGATAACCTGATTCTTTGCAGACGTTTTGAGGTAATAAGTAATAGTTGGTAAATCTTGCTGGTTAATTAAGTTAAAATCATTAGTGGATTGTTTTCTTTAAGCTTGTACCGTACTACAAACTCTACTAAAATTGTTGAAGGTGTAGTTGGACTTGATAGCTTTCCAAGTCTAAAGGTAATTCGTAATAACTGAGTTGTAATGAAGGTCGAGGGATCTAACGAGGTACTTGTGCCGCCGTGAACGGCCCTTCTTGGAGTGAATTTTAATCATGCTCTTAGTGTTGAACCTGCTAGCTGTTTGCAATAAGCTTGTGAGTTCTTTTTGACTAAAGCTACGGTTTTTGGCACTTCCACCATCCAAATTTGCTAGCCTCTTCGGTGTTGTGCATTGCCTTTTGCTCACATTGAGAGTTGTGCATACTTAGCCAGTACATCCAAACCGGTGGGAGGACTTTCTCTTATTCTCCTACACATAAGCCCATACATCTTCCTCAAAACAGCCACCATACCTACCTACCACAACATTTCCATAGCTGTTCCGAGATATATTGCCATGCAACTTTCATCTTACATTACATGACTTGTTGTCATTTATCATTTATATATTGCTTTGCATGATTCTATACAGCTGATGTGTGGTTTACCCATGTTACGCTAGATCACTGCACATCCTGCTACACTGGTAGAGGTATACAGTTTCATACATCATGTTTTGTTCATTATGAGTTATTTGTACCAAAAAGTGTGTTGTCATATTAGAGTGTTGCCCCTAAAAGTGAAAAGAGCCATGGAGGCCATCGAAAACAGAAACAAAAAGAGGAAAAAGAATAGAAAAAGGAAAAAAAGAAGAAAAAAAGAATAAAGAATAAAGAAAAAGGGGGCAACATTACTATCCTTTATCCACACTTGCGCTCATGTTTCAGCACCTGCAGTATTCATAGTCATCATTTGTGCTCATGTTTAGCACCTATCCTCCATGTGAGAGAGTTTTCATGTTTACTAGTATAACTATGTGGGGAATTTATACTATAGAACTTGGGTTGTATATTCCAATGATGAGGTTTCTCAAAAGTGCTCTAGGTTTTCGTGAGCAACCAAGTTGGATGCACCCCCACTAGTTCCATTTGAGAGCTTTCATACACATATAGCTCTATGTGCATCCGTTGCATGGCAATCACTACTCCTTACATAGCTTCGATTATAAGACTTCATCTTGTCTAATGATCACTTATAGCTTTGTGAGACTTTCTTCCATTGGCCTTCCAAACCCCCCCCCCATTAATGTTCTCTTAGCCATAACATCCTGGTGCCAATACCAAATTCTTACGCTCACCGGTTGGGTAGGCTTCAAAACAGTTGATTCATGACGTTCATGTTTATTTTTACTTGACTGGATCCGTAATCTATGTTGTGAAAATTTGCCTGATGCTTGGAATTGAAGGATAGAACTCCTACACTGGATACTTAAAACATCTTTAATGAACCTTGTATGGTTTCATGTCTTTAAAGCAATCATTCATGAAAACTTCTAGCTTGTTTAACTAACTTGCTTTATTATCTCTTATTTAATATCAACTAGCTGGGTGGCCCGCGCAATTGCGCGGCTAGTATCTATTATCGTTGTTATTTTCTTAAAAATATATATAATACTTTTTCCAAATGATCTATGTTAGTCGCTTTATTGAGCTTCCAACCATTTCCACGTTTCAAGCTTGGTGAAACATATGCATGTACGTGCGTATTGTTAATTCAAAATCAAAATATATTTGTTGTTTAAATGGCTTCCATGTTCTCGAATGCGCAGTAGACTATACTTCCACTATTATTAATGTTTAAAACTCCAGCAATCAATTTATCTCGGTGCGCCCGTGAGTGTTTCCAGATCTTGTAATAACACTACTCCCTCTGATCTGAAAAAACTGTGACTCCTACATGTACTGACTCACGCGTGTAGCGTTCATTCTGTCCCACAATTTAATCGGAGCGGAGGGAGTATGAAATATCGGTTATGTACCAGTACTTGGATATATATTAGACACAACACCCTGCAGATTATAGAAGAGCGCAAACTAAGATACTCCTCCGATCCGTTAAATAGTCAGGAGAAAGCAACTTAGCCAGCACAAATCGTACGTACACAGTGCGAACCTTTTTTCGGATCAGAGGGAGTATATGAAATTTATTTCAATTGATATATAGGGTAATCATCTAAGGTTTAAAAATTCCATTTAGTATGTATGAATAAATCCACAAACCGATCTACTGGTCTCGTTTGTTTCTGTGTGTGTCCGTGAAACTCCAGTTGTAATATCGTCTGCAATAATCAAGTTCTACCATCGTATACAAAACATTAATTATAGCCTATCTTGTTTACTATTAGCCTGGCAACCTGACATCATAAGTCCGGAAGTGTTGCCCACAATATTTTTTCTTAGACAACAATTTAGGAAAACCTTTACCTGTGGTATTTGAATATAACTTATTTATCACTGACAAAAATATTGTACCCTATGGTAGTATGGTCTGGACATCTTTTGATTAATTGCACATATATAAGCTTTATAGAATGTCAACATTTTCTGTATAATAGTGCACATCTTCTGATTACTTTATTCAAAATTTCTCAATATTTCCTCCATCTGATCCTTTCACGTGCTTATCGGAGAACACAATACCACAAAATGTGTATATTGATGTTTAACAAAACACCCGCAATCAAAAAGCTATTATTTTGAGAAGACAAATGAAAACAAAGAAGTAAAATCTACCTCATATCCGCCTGTAAGATTTTATAGTAATTCTATTGTCATATATTCCGCAAACCTTGATCGAAATGGGTCTGACTCTAGCGAAAATGAAGACCAGATAAATAAATAAACAAACGATGAGTATAGTGATTAATATGACTGAAGCACTAACCTATTTTTTGGAAGCTGAGGTAGTAGGCTTTAGTTAAAGCTCTGCGGTTGCAAAAAGAAGTAGCAACGATTTTATGATCTCTCTCAACACAAAATTGATAGTAGCTTTCACGGAGTCAACTGCAAGTAAATGATCTTTCTCTGCAGCATACAAAGTTGCGTTATTTAGCAATAATGGATGTAAACATATTCGAACCATGAATCTAGTGACTCATATAATAATTGATCGAAGCCCTTGGATGTTCACAATTCTATCTAAACACGATCTAGACAATTCTTCTTAATCAAGTGGATTTTGTATGGAAATACCAACACGGTGGCCTATGCAAAAACAAAGATGTACTTCACAACCAAATGCTCGCACACATGCTAGATGAATAAATTTCATCTACAAAATTAAACCACATGCATATATATCTCACGAATGCCAGGTGTTACCTAGTTGCAGCTGGTAAACACTTCTTGGTTCCACATGTTTTTTGGAGAGCAAGAACCCTGCTAGACATTGTCGCTTGCGATACTACGTATGGTGCCATGCCGCCGTGCCAGCATAATCAAAAAATTATATACAGGACGTGTTGACTTGCGCAGGATCATGTAGGCTCCTTCAGAAACCTGGTAGCCAACAAACTTATGCATTGTCTCGGCTCCTTCAGAAACATGGATTCGCTTCGTTAATTAATTCTGCTGCGACGGCGATTGATCAATCTAAGAATTTTCTGCCGATCGATTGTATACTGTTCCTTCCATCCATCCAGGGATAGGTCCTTGAAAAAAACCTGTTGATGATGCGTGGAGCTGGCCCATTAGTGTCTCGACCATAGGCTTGTTGAATCCTTGCGCATCTCCGGCCGATCGATGGAACATCGTGGACTGCCTGAAGTGTCGAAATCCTCTAGGCCGAGCTTCTCAATGTTTTGTCGCTCTGTCTTGTGGTCGCCGGAGATATTGCCGTCGTCGGCCGGCAGGCGTCGTCCCACAACTTCTTCTTGACGTGCAGCTTTCTTGCACGCGGTGTTGTGCCGGAGACCGGAGGTGTGCGAGTTTGTGCTTTTGCCATTATGGGTGCGATATTATATGTAAGCTATCACGCACACCTTCTTTTTTTTAACCCAACTAGTGAACGTGCACGTGCAACGCACGTATAATCTAACAATAATCACAACTAAATCAAAATTTGTGAATAAGATAGTCGCCACAATCACATGACAGGTTGAACATAAATCTAAACTGAAATTTTTGGCGCAGGTGATTGCTTTGCTGAACCCTAGTTTATCTAAATACTACCATCATCAATCTGAGATGAAACAAGTGATCAACGCTTTCTTTGCTGAACCCTAGTTTATATAAATACTACCATCATCAATCAGAGATGAAACAAGTGATCAACGCTTTCTTTACTACTGTCTTTCGCCCTTTGTAATCAGGCACACGTAGTATACGTATTTTTTTCTTGCATTCAAAAAAACAAAGTTGCGTCAATGATATAAATAAAGAAGAGAGTGCATGTTTACATGGAAAAAAATCGACCAAATATGCCCCATGCCTTCATTAAAAACGACACCCCGCCAATAATTACATACTCCCAATGATAAGGTTTGCAAATCGTTGCCCCTTGCAATATAGGCGGCCACCTCATCCTTGATCCTCGATTTGATGCATGTGCCTCCAAATAAAAATGCTACCCAAAATGGAATTTGTAGTTGTTGCCGTCTAAAACATAGTCAACAATGTTCTCCCTAAAAGCAGCACTGGTTCCTGAAATACGTGGCTATGAAATTACACTGTAAATCTATTTTGGCAGTGATAACAGAGACATGAGCAAACCAAATTAAGGAATGATTAGCACCTACTCATGTCTCCAAGTAGCTACATATGACTTAAGAACACATAAACCGCAGAAAAAGAGTTGGCACTAAAATAATTATAAAAATATTTCCACATCCACATGATGATATCTTTTAAAATAAATCTTCCAAACTCAAGCACAGGTGGAAAAGGGCATTCTGACTTATTTTCACTCCTAAAGTTACACAAATTTTAACGGCAGTTGTATTTGCAGTTAATATTTGATTAGACATCACCTAGGCCAAGCAGCTCAAACTGCTATTTATAATCTACCAAACATTATTATGCATTTTTCATAATTATCCAAGTATTATTTTATTTTTGGGACGAAAATAGAGCTGCCAACAGTTAGTCAAGTTGGCAGGTAGTCTAAGTGCACATGCATTCAGACATTCTATCTTTCTCCATATTATTTAGGATATTATTATTCATGTTGTTAATTAACAAAGAATCCCATGAATAATACAAAACATAATGTTTAGCAAGAACTGTGAAGATATTCGAAGCACACCTTTGTGTCATATAATATAAGCTGGAGTCATTGGACATCAGATTTGAACGTGAAGCATTTCATATTACATGTAGTGATTTGGATACAGACCTTGAGCCCGTGCCACAAAAGAAACCAGTCAACCTATTGGAACAAGTTAGAAGATTTGCATGGTTCACACGTTAGCACATCACGTTTACCCTTGTGTTGATCTCATATGCAGACATTACGTTTAGTTGCATTGACATAGGAAAAAACTGAAAAGCTAATTAGATATTATCGGTTGGAAGAAGAAATACAATGAAATTTATCTGATAGTTTGTTTATTAGTGAAAATTTTATAGATCCTCACTTTCGAGAGAAAAACAATACATCTCTTGTTTCAAAAGCATTAAGTTGCTTAGTCATTCGTCGATACCTTTATGTCTGATCTGGCATACCCAAAGTTCAGAATGCAGTAACAGAGCGCGCTGATGCCCCCCGAACATGCATCAATCATGATGAATAGCTCCATGAGCAAGTAGGCTGCACAAGAAACATATCGCATCTCTCTTGCAGTTGCACATAAACTACACCATCAGCAAAGCACTTGATGAGGATCTTGCCCAGGTCTTCAAAGTGGCTGCATTATAATTACAGTGGTGAAAGTCCCTTTCCTCTCCACCGTCAAATTCACATGAATGAGACGAAATAATGAAAGTCTCAAATTATCCATGTCCAATCAATTGCAGATCAAACCACGATACTGTTAAAAATTGGATAAAACTGACTCGCCTTTTTCCCAAGAACATGATGCATCGGAGGAGGAGCCCACCTGTGTGAGCGGTTGATGTATCGTAGAATATCCTTGACCTGTAGTCCCGCGCTTCATGCGGCAACGGCGAGCCTGGCGTCCTGGCCTCCTACAGGATCGTTTTGGTCTCTCCGCCTCTGCACTCAACACTTGGTCAGTTGAGAAGATTGAAAAGCTTACAACTGCCTCTTTTCCACATTACCACCGAAGGAATTCTTTCGCCTGGAGAATCAAAGTCGAGGGGATCCCGGCGACGTCCAGTGAAGGTCGTGGTATCCCTTGCCGCGGTCAGGATATGCTTTGCTCAATGGCGGGCGACCTCGCTCCCGTACGCATTAGTCATACCGGCGACCAACGCGTAGCCGTACCTGTGAGCCCGACCCGCATGGATAGGGTTAGCGGACAGAGGCGCAGCTGGGAAAGCGGCGGCGTGGCCGCTTGGCTCAGAAATCAGAGGCAGAGGCGGAGACATTGGACACTCTGAAGTCTGAAATAGACGGCGCGGCTACGTGCGCAGCTAGCACGCACGGACGTGCAACTTGCACGCATGCGCATCAGCGCAGCTAGCTAGCACGAGCGGGAGAGCTCGCGAGCCCGGCGAGCTAGCTAGCACGAGTGCGGCGGCGATCAGGCGCGTCGTGCGAGCACACGATGGCCCCGGCGAGCATGGCGGCGCCACGACTGGATGCTGCTGCCGAGAGCGGTCAGGCGAGCTGAATGCCGATGGCCGGCGAGCGTGGTGGCGCCGTGACTTGCTGCTGCCGCCGGGAGCGGGCGGGGCGCAGATGGCCGAGCGGGAGGATAGGAGACTTGTTCGGTCCGAGGTGAAGAAAATAACCAAACCGGTACGATGGTAGTATAGTAGTATTATGTGATTTGGTAGGAGGGCAAAACGGAAAAAACGGACATTGTTGAGTTGTCAAACATTGGGACGATCTGGACTGTTTGATCGGATATTGAACGGTCCAGATTTAAAGTATCCCAACAAGTTTGCTCTTTTAATAGTAGTATAGATGAGATGTTTCCTTATGGCTCACGAACTGGAATCGGCAAGTACACAACTGTTTTTTTTCCCTCGTGCACGTATATGCTGCGACGTACCTCTCTTGGATTTCTCATCAAGTTAATTTATGCGTGTCGCGACAAAATATTCATGTTGTGCACGGTGCACAATCAACTTTCCTTCGTTGCCCGCTCGATACGTAGGTGAATTCTACGTGAGCTTGGAGGATGTTTTTATAGCAGTCCGATCGGGACTCTTGAACGTGCTTTTTTATTTGTCTCTTCCGGCTAACGTGGAAAGCCAAGGGATATTTTAAATCACAGCCGTTACTTTACTCGGTTAAATCACATTCGTTGGTTATCCTGTGTTTTATAGACATTTGCTTTGAATGATTTGATCTCAGCTCACATGCCTTACATCTCTATTGGATCAAGATTATGTTGGTAGCATGTCACTTCAGAAATTATTTTGCTTTTATCGTTTACCTACTCGAGGACGAGTAGGAACTAAGCTTGGGGATGCTTGACACGTCTCAAATGTATATATAATTTCTGATGTTTCATGCTTGTTTTATATCAATGTCACATGTTTTATATGCATTATATATCACTATTATACATTTTCTGAGACTAACCTATTAACAAGATGCCACGGTGCCAGTTCCTGTTTTCTGTTGTTTTTCTATTCCAGATAATTGCATAAGGAAACATTCTCGGAATTGGACGAAACAAAATCCCAGCTTCCTATTTTTCTACCACATACACGGAGACAGAAGGGCAAGCCCGGGGAGGCCCACGACCTCCTCACCATGCCGTGGCGCGCCCCCCTCTGACCGCGCCGCCACATGGTGAGGGTCCCACGGAGCGCCACCAACCATCGTCCTTTCGCCTATTTATTGCCTCCGACGCGAAAACCCTAAAAGGATCCGTCATATTCCACGAAAAGTTCCGCAGCTCCGCCGCCATCGAAGACAAGTTTAGGGGGTTAGAAGTTCCTCTTCCGGTACCCTGCCGAGATGGGGATTGACCCCCCGGAGCCATCTCCATCGACTCCACCGCCTCCACTTCGACTCCATGATGGTTTGTGAGTAGTTCCCCCATGGACTACGGGTTCTTGGCTGTAGCTAGTTGGTACTCTCTCTCCCATGTACTTCAATACAATGACCTCATGAGCTGCGTTACATGATTGAGATCCATATGATGTAATTGGTGTTGTGTTTGTTGGGATCCGATAAATTGTGGAATTGTGATCAGATTGTTCATCATGTTATCATACTATTGTTTATTTAAGATCTTGCATGCTCTCCGGTACTTGTGGTTACCCTGATCAAGTAGTTGCTTGTATCTCCAAGAGGGAGTTTTTATGCTAGATATTGGGTTCAGTCTCTATTTAATCTGGGGGAGTGACAACAACCTCTAAGGTTGTGGATGTGATGTTGCCACTAGGGTAAAACAACAATACTTTGTCCAAAGATAATTGTGTTGTTTACATTATGCACTTTACTTAATGCAATAATCTGTTATTTGCAACTTAATACTGGAAGGGGTGCAGATGATAACCTGAAGGTGGATTATTTAGGCACAGATGCATGCTGGATAGCGGTCTGTGTATATTGTTGTAATGCCCAATTAAATACTACAGTAAACTTTATCTTATCATAGCATGCATTTTCATGCCCTCACAATTATCAATTGCACAACTGTAATTTGTTCACCCACCACTTGTTATTTGTTTGGAGTGTTACCTCTAGTGTAGATAGCTGGGAACCCCGGTCCATCTGTCATCATCAAATACTCACTCGGTCCTACATGCCATTAGAAGTAGTATCAACTATTTTCTGGTGCCATTACCTCTGTGTTACTACTACTGCTGCTGTGTTACTACTACTATTGCTCTCATATTACTGTTGCTTTCACATCACCCCTATTACTAGTGCTTTTTCAGGTGCAGCTGAATTGACAACTCCGTTGTTAAGACTTATAAGTATTCTTTGTCTCCCCTTGTGTCGAATCAGTAAATTTGGGTTTTACTTCCCTCGAAGACTGTTGCGATCCCCTATACTTGTGGGTTATCAGAAATTTACTTGCATGCTATGGTGAACCTTCAATGATGCACCTCACAATAAAAAGCTATACCAATAAGTAAATAAAAAAAGGTGTTGAGATTGTTCATTTTATTTGTTTGTCTTGTCATTTTGACATGGGCTTGTTCCATGTCCTAGGACAAGAGGTACCCTAGTTGACGCACTTGATGACGCTATTATTACTTACAATGACGTTAAGTTGAACTTGCTTTGTGGCCCAAGTTGAGTAACACCGTGGTGTAGATACTTGTATTCATGGGGCATGAGACATTCAACCCATACTTTGTCAAACACATTACTCATATTTGCTTTCACTTTAAACTTTAATCATTCAAGATGCTATGATAGGGGTAATGAGAGCTTGACACCAAGGATTACCATATTGCAATCATTAACTTAAGTAGAAGCATTTGGAAGTTAGATGAAACTTATTCATGGTTTACCTCCACTCATTTATATACCTTTCCAAAGTGTCCACCTTTTATATTCAGATTTTCAAGAATACTCTATGACCATTGTAGGATGTCTTTACTTTTCATTTTGCATACATTTGGTCCATAGTACTTTCTTCTATGTTACACTTTGTGAATTATCATTGAACATCCTTACATTGAATATTTGATATCACTTCATAATCTATCTTGTATATTGCTACCCCTTTGAAGAATGAATCATTTGACTCTATGTAGCAATAGTAATCATCTTTGATATCCATTGATAGTATTAAAAGACAAAGTACATGTTAGTTTTATCACCTTCATACTCGAGGACGAGTATAGGTTAAGCTTGGGGATGTTGATGCATGTAAAATGCATACATGAACTTTGCATTGTTTTACTTATATTTCAATCATATTTGCATCATATAAGGGTTATATCATTGTTTTATATTGATTTTCGGAATATTTCATAGTTTTCCTTTTTTATGGAATTAACCTTGCATAGACAGAAAACCCTATTTTCTATATTTTTTATGTTTCAGGGACCTAAACGATGTCCAAATGACCTAATAATTTACGAGCATCAGTTTTTGGAAGGAACAAAGCGTGGGAGCGAAGGAAGCGAACAAACGGAGGCTTCCTTGGCCGCGTGGGACCCACCATCCTGGCCCTCGAGGCTTCGTTGCCGTCGATATTTTTTCACAGCCTCCGTCTTGAACGAAAACCGACTATAAAAATAGTCCCCAATGCCCTTCAGAAAGGAGCGCCGCCGAAACACAGAAAACACGAAACATAGACCTGGAGTTACAGATTGGAGGGGGAAAACTCCGGCGGGGCGCTGCCGGCGTGGTCTCCATCTTCTCTAACGACTTCTCCACCGTCTCCATGATGAAGAGGGAGTAGTACACTCCTGGACTATGGGTTTGTGGAAGTAACTTATGTATCTCTCCTCTCTTGAGCTTCACTAATTAGTACCGTATGAGCTTCACTAATTACGAGTCTTTTGTGGTGGATCTTTTTATGGGTTAATATATGTTTGAGATTGCAATAGTTTTGTTTCAGTTATGAAAGTAGATGCATATTATGTACCCCGTTCTTGTTTAGTTGTTTTGATCAAGCATGTGTATGAGAGCGTGTGAGGGGTGATGTGTACATTAGTTGGAGTAACGGGGGGTGGCTAGTGCGGTGAAAGTGAGAGAAGTTCCGCGATCCACTTGGGTATGTTTACCTTACTTTTTTGCCTCACTAGGGATAAAGAAAAATACCTTGCAACCAGAGATGTGGGTGTGACCATTGCCACTACTACATGACTAGATCTACCATGTTCTTATTTTAACTTCATGTCAAAAGACTTAATGCTACACTCTGATTTATCTTAATACTAGGATAGCTCGATTTAATTCCTATCTTGGTGGAGTATAAGAGAGATTAATAAACAAAAGGTCTCTATGTTAGGACGTGATGCCCATCTAATTAGTAACTTGTCGTGAAACTTTTATGTTGCAATCTCATATGTTAATTCTAGTGTTCCATTATCTACCACTTTATTAAAGAGAGGGTGCATTTGTGAAACCATGAATCCTGGTTCATTTTTAATCATAAGAAACACCTTTCCAACAACTTTTATCCACTTCACATTTGCTGCCCTTTAAAAATCTGAAAATACAAAAACACTTTTACATCTTGCATTTACAATACAAAACCCAAAAATATCATCCATTATTGTTTCCACCATCCTTGCATATTTATTTATCATCATTGCAAATTTATTTACTGTTTGCATTTCATATTATTTTCATATCATTCTCACACCTTGTGCTTGACAACCACTAGGTGAGGTTGAGGACACAAAACACTTACTTTGTTTTGCAGGTTTTCAAGAGAAGAATAGGAAGATAAATCTTTCACTACTGATTCCCCGAGAGTTCGATATTAAACCCTCGAGTCACCTCATGGGGAATCTGTCTTTCATTATACTACACACTCTGCACTTGGGAGTCTCAACCTAACCCATATTCTTTTGACGCAGGTAACTACGTCAAGGGCCATCAGTGGGGCCCACCAACTCGAGCCTCGGACACTTCCTCGCTCGGGGCTTTTTAACACACCCTTCATCTCGCCCGAAAAGTTACGCCCTAATTTTTCCTAGTCCATCCGAGGCCGCGGCGGCGGCGAAACTCCTGATTGCCTCCGAGGGGGATCAGATTCTGCTGCTCCGGAGCTCCGGAGAAGGGGGAAATCATCGTCATCATCATCACCTCTCCTCCTTGGCGTGGGTGAAGGCCTCTACATCATCACCATCATCAAGACCAGCACCATCTCCATCATCATCTCCTTGATCCACTACGTTCCCCTCGTAGTTTGAGAGTTGTTATACCCTAGATACTTGTCTTGTGCTACTATTCATGTTTGTGATTGAGCACTTGTCATTATTTGGAGGTGAAGTTATATTTTCAGATTGGGTTGTACCATTTATGCCACTGAATATTATCATGTTTGCACGTTGTGAGTAGTTCCATATGTTCCTGAGGGCATAGGATGAATAGGCAATGATTTATATATGACATGTGTTGGTATTTTGTCTAGTGCTTATCTTTTTATGCGATTCTATGATGGTGTTGTGCGAACATCGACTGCGTAACACTTCACCTATATGGGCTCATAGGAGAACACCATAGTGTAATGAATTGAGGGAGACTTGGGAGGACATATAAACCTGAGACCGAGTCATGAAGTTACATTATGAGGGTATTAGTATCGGGGACCTTAGAGTGTAATGCTATGGTGGGACTTTATGTCTTAATAATTCTTGTGCAGTCATTTACTTGGCCACATGATCCATCATAAGGGTTTAGTTTATTTATATAGCTATACCTAACAATGGTTCCATCCAAAGAAGATTAAAACTTGACAAGATATTCAACATGTTGTTTAATAAACCTCTATGCCTAGCAATATCCATGCCGCCCTAGGGAACATTTTCCACATATAAGTTAAACATCACTTGAGCTTGTCCTCTTGCCACATAGAGGATTGGGCTTTCTCTCTTTGGGAGCTTTCACTTGCTACCATTTATTTTCAGCATTTTTATTCTCTTGCAACTAAACAACCAAAAATCCCAAAAATACTTGCATCTTTTATTGATTTATTTATCATTCTTGCTAACCAATACCTTCAGCTCCTCGTGGGTTCGACAACCTTTTCTAATCGAAAGGTACTACAATTGATCTCCTGCACTTGGGAGTCATCGCCAGCTAAAGGAGAGATACTTCCACACTGCAAACCATCCTATATGATAACTTCTCTACTCATGATATGACTTGACTGAAAAAGTGAAAGGTAAAAGATAATGATGGTGATACCGTGGCACTCCCCCCAAGCTTGGAACAAGCCAAGGGGTGCCAATACCAATGATGAATTACTCCTTCAGTGGTGGTGGTGAATCCCTAATAAGCTTCGCAACCAATTCCTTCAATTCATCAATCTTGTAAGTGAGAATATGAATCAACTCAGTGTTGTGTTCAATACGGTTCATGAACCTATGAGACTGTGAGTCCCAGCTCTTTCAACTGTTTCATCACTTTTCATCAGACTGAGAGCCTTCTTTTCCTGCATTGTTAGATCGATCTATATTCCAACTAATGGGCAACTCTGCCTCAGGAACTCTTTCAAATTGATGCTTATGGATTAGAGTGTGGAAGGGGTTATTGATGCCTGGAGAAGATGTCCTTGGAGATAGAAAATGACGTGGGACTTTTCCCCCTGTGCTCATCAGCGCGTTCGTCTTTGGATTGAATTGATTCGCCACCACTCCGATACTTGCAATGGTAGCACGCGGGTATGAGCGCGGGTCTTCTTCCACTTCATCTTCAGCTTCACTCTTGACATCCTCCTCCAGCTTGGGCTCTAGGGGATCATCATCTAGAGCCTCCTTGCCCTTGTTGTTGTTGGAGGAGACCATGGTACCTCTAAATCTGAAAACAATCTCTGGCAGAAACAGCTCAAAACAAAAAACACGACGAGAAACTATATATGGACCTCGGGGGATCCAGGGGATTATATAGCAAAAAGTTTCATAACTAAAGGAAAGTCTAGGTCGAAAACGAGTAGGAGACCCGAGGCGCCCACGCAATTGGGCGGCGCGACCAAGGTGGGGCCCGTGCCGTGGGGTGGCGTGGCGCCCTCGGGCACCTTTTCCTCCTCATTTTCGGCTTGCAATTTTCCATATTTAATAAAAATAACAAAAATATAATTTAAATAGTTAAACGTGAACATTTTCTTGCCAAAACAGGTACCTATTCAAAACCAAACTCTGCAGTTTTATGAATTTGACTTTCAATAAAATCTTCCGGAGTCACCACATGAATAATATCAACATCCTCATTATAAGAATCTCTAGAAATATAATACTTGAGTCTTTGCCCATTTACTAGTTGTGGTTTATCAACACCAAGTGAAGTAATCTTAATTGCACCTGAACGGTAAACCTCTGCAACAACATAAGGTCCTTCCCATTTTGAAAGTAAATTTCCTGCAAAAAATCTGAGATGAGACCTATACAATAGAATTTTCTCACCAACACTAAATTCTCTCTTTATAATTCTCCTATCATGCCATTGTTTCACTTTCTCTTTAAAGAGTCTAGCATTTTCATAAGCTTCACTTCTCCATTCATCTAAAGAACTTAAATCAAGTAACCTCTTTTTACCAGCAAGTTTAAAATCTCTATTTAGTTCTTTTATGGCCCAATAAGCTTTATGTTCTAATTTTAGAGGTAAATGACAAGCTTTTCCATAAACCATTTTGTAAGGAGACATACCCATAGGATTTTCATAAGCATTTCTATATGCCCATAAAGCATCATTAAGCTTCCTAGCCCAATTTTTTCTAGACTTATTAACAGTCTTTTGCAAAATAGATTTAATCTCTCTATTTGATAACTCTACTTGACCACATGTTTCAGGATGATAAGGTGAAGAAATTCTATGATTAACATCATAGTTAGCAAGAGTTTTTCTAAAAGCATCATGAATAAAATGAGAACCACCATCTGTCATAAGGTATCCAGGCACAGCAAATCTTGGAAAGATAATATCTTTAAGCATTTTTAATGATGTCTCCCCATCAGCACTAGATGCTGGTATAGCTTCTACCCATTTAGTAACATTATCAACATCAACAAGAATATGAGTATAACCAACTGAAGGAGGGAAAGGACCCATAAAATCAAATCCCAACAATTAGAAGGTTCAATAACAAGAGAATAATTCATAGGCATTTCATTGCGTCTAGTTATATTACCAACTCTTTGACATTCATCACATAATAAAATAAACTTTCTTGCATTTTTATAAAGATTAGGCCAATAAAAACCTTATTGTAGAACCTTTTGTGCAGTTCTATCTCCAGCGTGATGTCCTCCAAAAGCACTTCCATGGCATTTTCTCAATATCTATCTTTGTTCAAATTCTAGAACACATCTCCGCATTATACCATCCACTCCTTCTTTATATAAGTGTGGGTCATCCCAAAATAATGCCTCAAATCATAAAAGAATTTTCTTCTTTGCTGAGCTATAAAGTTTGGAGGCAAATACTTGGCAACAATAGAGTTAGCATAGTCAGCATACCAAGGACTCTCTCGCGAGCTTACCTTAATCGTAACCAATTGTTCATTTGGAAAACTATCATTAACAGGAACATGATCATACATCACCTACAGCAAAATCACTAGCATCACACATAATTTCAAAAGGTAAATTTCAATTAGACGGTTAAACAACGGGAGCAGTGATTAAAGCATTTTTTAGAATCTCAAAAGCTTCTTTGCAATCATCATCAAAAACAAAAGGTACATCTTTTTGAAGAAGATTATTAAGAGGTTTTGAAATTTTAGGGAAATCTTTAATAAACCTCCTATTAAAACCAGCATGACCAAGAATACTAAGAATACCTTTAACATCCCTGGAACAGGGAATTTTCTCAATTGCTTCAACTGTAGCTCTGTCCAATTCAATACCGCTTTTGGAAAATTTATATCCCAGAACAATCCCTTCATTAACCATAAAGTGGCATTTCTCCCAATTAAGAACAAGATTAGTTTCCTCACATCTCTGCAAAACTTTATCAAGATTGTGCAAGCAGTTGTCAAAAGAAGTTCCATATACGGAGAAATCGTTCATGAATACTTCCACAATTTCTTCACAAAAACCATGAAAAATAGCAGACATGCATCTTTGAAACGTTGCAGGAGAATTACATAAACCAAAAGGCATACGCCTATAAGCATAAGTTCCATAAGGACAAGTAAAAGTGGTTTTCTCTTGATCTTTCGCTCTAACAGCAATTTGCGAAACTCCAGAATAACAATCAAGAAAGCAAAAATGAGTATTCTTAGATAACCTTTCAAACATTTGATCAATAAAAGTTAAAGGGTAAAGATCTTTCTTAGTAACTTTATTTAAAAAATTAAAGTCAATGCACATCCTATATCCAACAACTACTCTTTGAGGGATAAGTTCATCTTTTTCATTTGGCACAACAGTTATTCCTCCTTTCTTAGGAACACAATGCACATGGCTTACCCATTTACTATCAGCAATAGGATAAATAATACCATCTTCAAGGAGTTTTAATACCTCATTTCTTACCACATCCTTCATTTAGGAATTAGACGACGTTGATGCTCAACAACTGGTTTTGCATCTTCTTCCATGTTGATGGCGTGTTGACATATGGTGGGAGAAATCCCCTTTAAATCATCAAGAGTATATCCAATAGCTCCCCGGTGTTTCTTCAATATTTCTAATAATATGGCTTCTTCATCACCTGAAAGTTTAGAACTAATAATAACAGGATATGTTTTCTTGTCATCAATATGAGCATATTTAAGATCAACAGGTAAAGCTTTCAAGTTGAAAACAGGTTCCTCTTTAGGAGGTGGAGTGGTGCCCAAATCTTCCACCGGTAAATCATGTTTAAGTATCATTGGCTGACGAAGAAAAATATCATCAATCTCATTTCTCTCATCCATAAATTCTTCGCTTTCATGTTCCTCCATGAATTGCTCCAAGGGATTAGTAGGAGCAAGAGCAGTAGAAGCAAGTTGTGCAATTCGAGAATCCTGTAACACCCCAAAATTATAAGGAGTAATGTAATCCAAAAACCAGAGTCAACAAAAACTTTTGTTGACCAGTATGTGTTGTTTGCAAGTTGTTGCTTGTGGTAATTATTTCTTGTTGCTGGTGTTGCTTGTTTGCTTTAAGTGATAAAATGAAATACAAAAGCAAAAGTGAAACAAGAAAAATAAAAGTGACAAGTGTGTCACCCAAATTCTCCAATTAAGAAACTCAAAATTGTTTCAAACAAAATTCAGAGGAGTGGTGATGTAAACACTCCCATTTTGATTCTTACTACTTTCCCTCTCCAATACTATTTTTAAACTAGTTTTAAGATTGTAAAGTAAAATCAATTTGAAATAAACCAAAATACCAAATTCAAAACCCTATGACTGAAAATGATTCAAACATTTTATTTTGCAAAACCAAATTTTGTGGAGCTTCTACATGTTATGGGGAGGCCCCACAATTATTTGAAATTTTTTCTAAAATGTTTAAGTGCACCAAATAAATCCTAGAAAAGCTACTGGACTAAAAAGAAATAAAGAAAAACAGGAAAGAAAAGGAGGCAGGGGGGTTTTGGCAAAATTGCCATCGTCTACCTCACTCCCTCGCCCCGACGCACAGCGCCGTGTCGCCGTCGCGCTCCTCGCCGATTTCTGGCCACCCAGGCCCCCCTGCTCATGCTCGTCCACGCCACCGTGCCCTGCAACCTCTGCCCCGAGGAGGAACACACTTGAGTTCTCCCCCGTGCCCCTATGCCGCCCCTGTCCCCTCTGCTCCGCCGTGTCGAGCCCGGCGAGGCCGACCCAAATTAGCGCTCCTCCCTACACCTCGACACACAAGGCTCGAGCCAAAGCTTCTAGAACGCG
This sequence comes from Poa pratensis, assembly GCA_947311845.1. Lineage (NCBI taxonomy): Eukaryota > Viridiplantae > Streptophyta > Magnoliopsida > Poales > Poaceae > Poa > Poa pratensis. The sequence goes on from CAMZMU010000074.1 coordinate 97,407,469, forward strand.
TCCGGACCTCGGTAGACACCATGTCGCCACGATCCCCTGCACCTCCGCCACGGAATCGAGTAAAAGGTCGCCTCGGGTGCGCCATGGACACCGCCGTGCACCGTGACCACCATGGACCGCTCCCGCGCTATAAAAACCACCCCGACCCCTCTGGAAACTCCACACCACCCCCACTCCCTCTCCCTCGCTCCAATTCCATCGGTGCACCGCCAGGAGGGCGTGCACGCTGCGCCGCTGCCGCCGTCAAGGTCGGACTTGGCCGCGACGCCATACCCTGCCATTCTCTTCTCTCTGGCCCGTACTCTCTTCCTTATGGACACCGCACTCACCCGGGACCTTTTTCCCTCTTTTTCGTGCACAGACGCGTCCCCGGAGCGTCGCCGGAGTTGCTGCCGCGCCCGTGGAAGTGCAGCCACCTCGCCGTCACCGCTACACGCCGTCCCAGCAAGTGCGACTCGCGCCACGACCTTCCCCGAGCCTCCGCCATCGATTCGCATCATCACCACGACCTCCCGAGCCCCCTAGGTGAGCCAATCATCCACCTCGCCATCGCCGGAGCGTCGGCGCCGCTCGTTTTAGGTCGCCGATGTTCGTCGTCGACGTGGGCAAACGTGGGCCGTTGGATCTCAATCCAACAGCAACGTACCCGTTCGTTTAGATGTTAGGCTGACGAGCTGGCCCCACCCATCAGCGTTTTATTATTTTCCACGCATACTGTATCACTGACACGTAGACCCCACCTGTCATAGTTTTCAACATTATCCAGAGAACAATTATTTTTGAATTTAAACTTCTCTGTGAAATCAGTACTAGACCTAACTTCAAAATTCAATATGTCAATATCTATACATCTAAATAAATCAAATCCAATTTCTCTGGAAAGCTTATGAAAATATTTAACCAACCCAATTGGATTCATTTCATTTAGATGAATAATAAAAATGTATTATTAAAAATACTACAGAAGGTTTAAATTCTAAGCTTGTTTGTTTCTGATAATCTGTTAGTCCAAATAATTCCAAATCAATTTGTTAGCTTAGTACTAGCATGTATTAGCTTCCGTAATTTTGGTAGAATTATTTGTGCAGTAGTAATTGTTTAGTATAAAGTTGAAGTTAGAGAACCCTTCTGCACTAAAACATTTAAAAATGTTTAATGGTTAATCCAAATGATTTAGGACCAATTTTGTTAGATCACATTTAGTCATGGTTAGTTACCCCTTAAAGGATTTAATTTTAGGAGCAACAGAACTTAATTTGTAGCTAAAACTTGATTATTAAGTTACTGGATTAAAACATTTGTGTAGGGAGTTTGGTAACTCCAATTAATCCAAATCAAAATGGGTTGTCTTCTACACGTCAGTAGATTTGTGCAGAAATTTAGTTTGTATTTTTGTGACCAACAGAACTCAAGTTGTGGAATTAAACATGTTCAACAAGTTTCTGCCAGAATTTAGACCTAAATAAATAATGTTTAGTTCCATTAATTTGAAACCAACTTGTATTGTTTGATGTGTACAGTAGCTATTTGTGATGTTTATGATTGTTATGTTGAGAGGATTGCTTGAATAGTTTAGTGATTGTTTGTATTTGTTTGTTTATTACTTAGAAGAGAACGCTGTCGGATTTATCGAGGAAGGAGAGTTTGTTGGACCTGAAGATCAAGACCAAGGCCACTTTGCCGAGCAAGGCAAGCTACTCTCTGAGCTTGCACTACAAACATATGCATCTATTTTTGATATCATGATTTACCTTTAAGGCAAAGATTTATAAAACCTTTTTCAAAACATATATGGAAATTATTTTGCCACCCTGTAGAGATATAAGATAGTTATGTCAAAATTATAGGTTGGGAAAAACAAATATTGTTTATTCAAACTCCTTTGAAAATATTTGTGTGGTTATGGAATACCGAGATGTCGGTGTTGAAATGGAGAAGTGGAGAATGGAGATGTTTATGAAAAATGTACAGTGTGTCCTTGTACTTACGTCAACCAGCCGATACCCTGTGCGACCACATTTACCCACGTATGGGAAAAGGGCTTAGTCATATAATTTGCTCATATTACTATGGGATGCCTCATCGACGGAGATGACTCCGTTATGCATGAGGGGATAGTGTGTTGATCTACCCCTGACCCGGGTCCTCGCTCAAACTCTATGAAAAGATAAGGAGGAGGATTGAAGGTTCCACCATAAACCGCCGGACAAAGCCTATGAGTCCTCACACTTAGATTCCGACGGGCTGGGTTAAGTGATGATGGAAGTGTCATATGGGAAGGATTCTATACTAGCATGAGCAAAGGACAGGCTATGGTCGGCGGCTTACTTCGCATACACCTTGTATGGCGAGACGCGGCGGACACGATGAGTTGCCGGATGGATGTGGGAAAAGCGTGCTAACTCTGCAGAGTGTAAAACTATTCGAATAGCCGAGTCCTCGGATATGAACAGTTGGGAGGCCCTACTTTGACCATGTGCAAGTTTTTGAAAGACTTTGAGTTTTAAAAGAAAATGAAGTGGAGAATGTTCCATACACCTATACCCGTGGATCGGCATGAGGTTGTTGGAGGAAGTGGACCATGACGGGCTATGGTCGGAAAAAGGAGGAGTTTTGGAGAAACAAATAAAATGGTGATTTCTTTAAGAGATAGTTATAAAACTCTTCTTACCTTTTTCAATAAAGATATAGAGATGTTTTAAACAAATAAGAGTTGGAAACTAAAATAAAACTAGTGCATACTCACGTTGGGGTAGTTTGCGAGTACATTCCAATGTACTCATATTGGTTTCGTCCCTGGCTATTGACCTAGCCAGACTACGAGGAGGAGCACTACGCCGAGCAGGAGTATGGCGACTTCTACGCGAACTAAGGATCTCCATAAGTCAGCTGCATGTCGGGTCGTCTTCGTTAGAATTCGATGTCTACTACGCCGTAGCTTCCGCTGATATTTCTGTTTGGCCCATGAAGGCACCTATGTAAGATTTGGTCTAAATGACCATTTATGTAAGACTTTTAATTCGGTATTGTAATGGATGTAAACTTTGGTATCCAATTCAGATTATGTGCAACGACAGACTGATCACGGGATCATTGTTTTAAGCATAATCGGGTATTTCGGACAGCTAGTCCGGGGTCCCCACAAATCCTCACTAGGCAATTCGGTTTCATAAGGATTTTTAGCAAATTTGGAAAAACTAAACTCATAAGATTCTCCACCAAATTTAGTAAAAATCTTCTCTTTCTTACAGTTTATAATAGCTCCACAAGTGTTTAAGAACGGTCTACCAAAAATAATAGGACAAGTTTTACTAGCTTTAGTACCAAGTACTAGAAAATTAGCAGGATATTTAGTTTTACCGCATAAAACCTCAACATCTCTCACAATACCAATGGGATATATAGTTTCTCTATTAGCAAGCTGAATAACATTATCAATCTACTCAAGTTCACAGGGACTAATTTCATGCATAATTTCTTTATAAAGTTCAAAAGGAATAGCACTGGAACCTGCACCAATATCACATAAACCATAATAACAATGATCTCCTATCCTAACTGAAAGCACAGGGACACTTGCCTTCTTAGATCTACTAGGATGAGAAACAATATTAGAAGCATCCTCACAAAAGATAATATGTTCTCCGTCTACATTTTCAGCGACAAGATCCTTAACTATTGCTACCGCAGGTGCAACAGTTATTTGTTCATCAGGTTTCGCAGCTTTCTTTTCACTTTTATTAACCACACTTGTTATTATAGAATGTTCTTTTACTTTAACAGGAAAAGGTATTTTCTCAATATAGAATTCTGGCAAAATGTGGTCAACAGTATGAACTTAAATATTATTAGCAATAGCTACACTAGCATTATCTTTATAAGGTTCATGATATTCATTCAAATCCTTTTTAGGAACATCAAGATAAGAGGCAAAAGCTTTTTAATAATTTGCAACAACTTGAGAATCAAAGCATACATATTATTAAGATTACGAAAATTAGCAGTATCCATAAACTTCTTAATGCATTCATAATCATATTTTATACCTGATTCTCTACCTTTGTCGTTCTCCCATCCTTCAGTATTATCCTGAATCCGATCTAGAAGATCCCATTTAACTTCTTCTTTGTTACATGTAAATGATCCAGAACCAGCAGTATCCAACAAGGTTTTATCTTGAAGAGAAATCCTTGCATAGAAGTAATCAATAACAACATTACCAGGAAGCTCATGAATTGTCCATTTGAGCATTAGTGACTTCAATCTCGATTTGATCAATAAAAAGTAGTTTTGAGCATTAGTGACTTCAATCTCGATTTGAGCATTAGTGACTTCAAGCATTATCTTTAATAGTAAAAGTAGTTTTGTCTTGATCTTTCTTCTTAACAGCGATTTGCGAAAATACAGAATAACCATGAAGAAAGCAAAAATGAGTTTTCTTAGACAATCTCTCTAACATTTGATCAATAAAAGGTAAAGGATAGTGATCTTTCTTAGTAACTTTATTAACCTTAGGAAAATCAATACACATCCTATATCCAACTACTACTCTTTGAGGAATAAGTTCATCTTTTTCATTTGGCACAACAGTAATTCCTCCTTTCTTAGGAACACAATGCACAGGGCTTACCCATCTACTATCAGCAATAGGATAAATAATACCAGCTTCAAGGAGTTTTAATACCTCATTTCTTACCACTTCCTTCATCATAGGAATTAGACGGCGTTGACGCCCAACAACTGGTTTTGCATCATCTTCCATGATGATGGCGTGTTGACATATGGTAGGAGAAATTCTCTTTAAATCATCAAGAGTATATCCAATAGCTCATCGTTGTTTCTTCAATACCTCTAATAATCTGGCCTCTTCATTACCTGAAAGTTGAGAACTTGTAATAACAAGGTATGTTTTCTTGTCATCAATCTGAGCATATTTAAGATCAGAAGGTAAAGGTTTCAAGTCGAAAATAGGTTCCTCTTTAGGAGGTGGAGTGATACCCAAATCTTCCACCGGTAAATTATGTTAAAGTATCATTGGTTGACGAAGAAAAATATTATCAATCTCTCTCTCTCTTCCATAAATTTCTCTTTTTCGTGTTCCTCCATGTATTGCTGCAAGGGATTTTTAGGAGCAAGAGCAATAGTAGCAAGTTGTTCAACTCAAAAATCCTCATTAGGTAATTCGGTTTCATAAGGATTTTTAGCAAATTTGGAAAAATTAAACTCATCGGATTCTCCATCAAATTTAGTAAACATCTTCTCTTTCTTACAGTCTATAACAGCTCCACAAGTGTTTAAGAATGGTCTACCAAAAATAATAGGACAAGTTTTACTAGATTCAGTACTGTGGGCACCCCGGACTAGCTGTCCGAAATACCCGATTATGCTTAACACAACGATCTCGTGATCAGTCTGTCATTGCACATAATCCAAATTGGATACCAAAGTTTACATCCATTACAAAACCGAATTAAAAGTCTTACATAAATGGTCATTTAGACCAAGTCTTACATAGGTGCCTTCATGCGCCAAACCAAAATATCAGCGGAAGCTACGGCGTAGTAGACATCATATTCTAACGATGACAACCCGACAGGCAGCTGACTTGTGGAGATCCTTAGTTGGCGTAGAAGTCGCCATACTCCTGCTCGGCGTAGTGCTCCTCCTCGTAGTCTGGCTAGGACAATAGCCAGGGACGAAACCAATATGAGTACATTTGAATGTACTCGCAAACTACCCCAACATGAGTATGCACTAGTTTTATCTTACTTCCATACTTTTATTTATTTAAAACATCTCTATATCTTTATTGAAAAAGGTAAGAAGAGTTTTATAACTGTCTTTAAAAGAAGTCACCATCTTATTTGTTTCTCCAAAAACTCCTCCTTTTTCTGACCATGGCTCACCAGGGTCCATTTATTTCAACAACTCATACCACTCCATTTGGTATAGCTGTGTAACACCATCTCCATTTCAGTTTCTTTTAAACTTAAAAGCTTTTCCAAAAACTTGCACATGGTCTAGGACAGACTCCCAACTGTCCATATCCGAGGACTCGGTTATTCGAATAGTTTTACACTCTGCAGGGTTAGCACGCTTTTCCCACATTTCATCCGGTAACTCATCGTGTCTGCCACGTCTCGCCATACAGGGTGTATGCGAAGTAAGCCGCCGGCCATAGCCTGTCCTTTGCTCATTCTAGTATAGGACCCTACCACTACGAAATTATCATCCTTTCCATCGACACCCAGTCCAGATTCCCCGTCGGGAAACCTAAGTGTGAGGACTCGTAGTTCTGCCCGGAGAGCGAACCCTTCAATCCCCCATCCTCGGATGCCAGGACCCAGGTCAGGGGGTAGGTCGCCATGACCATCCCCTCATGGAACGAGGTCATCCTCGTTGTTGAGGCATCCCATACTAATATGAGCAAATTATATGACTACGCCCTTTCCCATATGTGGGTAAATGTGGTCGCACAGGGCATCGGTTGGTTTTCATAGTACTAGGACACACTGTGCATTTTTCATAAACTTCTCCGTACTCCATTTCTCCACTTTAACACCGATATCTCGGTATTCCATAACCACACAAGTATTTTCAAAGGAGTTTTGAATAAACCATTTTATTTCTCCCATCCTATAATTTTATATCAACTACTACATAGTGGTGGCAAAATAATTTCCATACATGTTTTGAAAAGGTTTTATAAATCTTTGCCTTAAGAGTAAATCATGGTATCAAAATTAGAGGCATATATTTGTGGTGCAAGCTCAGAGAGTAGCTTGCCTTGCTCGGCAAAGTGACCTTGGTCTTGATCTTCAGATTCAACAAACTCTCCTTCCTTGATAAATCCGACAGCGTTCTCGTCTAATTAATAAACAAACAATACAAACAATCACTAAACTACTCAAGCAATCATCTCAACATAACCATCATGAACATCACAAATAGCTACTGCACACATCAAACAATACAATTGGGTTTCAAATTAATTGAACTAAACAATATTTATTTACATCCAAAACTATGGCAGAAACTTGTGGAACATGTTTAATTCCACAACTTGAGTTCTGTTGGTCACAAAAATACAAACTAAATTTCTTTAGAAAGCTACTGATGTGTAGAAGACAACCCAATTTGATTTGGATCATTTGGAGTTACCAAACTCCCTACACAATTGTTTGCATCCAGTAACTTAATAATCAAGTTTTAGCTACCAATTAACTTCTGTTGATCCTAAAATTAAATACTTTTAGGAGTAACTAAACATGGCTAAATGTGATCTAACAAAATTGGTCCTAATTAATTTGGGTTAACCATTAAACATATTTAAATGTTTGAGTGCAGAAGGGTGTTTAAAGTTCAACTTAATACCAAACCAATACTACTACACAAATAATTCTACCAAAATTAGGGAAGCTAATACTTGGTAGTGCTAAGCTAGGAAAATTTGTTTGGAATTATTTGGACTAACAGAGTGTGAGAAACAAACAAGTTTAGAATTTAAACCTTCTGTAGTATTTTTAATAATACTTTTTATTTATTTAATTAAATGACATGAGACCACTTGTGTTGGTTAAACAATTTCATAAGCTTTCCATAAAAATTGAGTTTGATTTATTTGGATTCCTAAATCTCGAGATATTGAATTTCAAAGTTGGATCTAGTACTGATTTCATATTTCAATTTTAAACAGAGAAATCTAGTTATGGATAATGTTTAAATTTCTGACTAGTGGGGCCTACATGGCAGCGGCACAGCGCGCGCGGGAAATGATTTAAAACCTGACGAGCGGGGCCCGCCCGTCAGTCTCTCTCTCTTTCTCTTCTAACTGAAGCGGTACGCGGCCGTTGATCAAAAATCGGACGGCTCACGGAGCCCGCGATCATCGACGACCTAAAAGTGGCGTTGCCGGAGCTCTGGCGACGGCGAGGGTGGCCAGTGGGGGTACCTGGGTGGTCTAGGGACGGTGGAGATGACGCGAAACGACCGCGGCGGCGTGGGGAGAGCTCCTGGTCGAGTTTCGCTTGCTGGGGTGGAGTGCAGCGTCCACGGCGAGCTGCTGCACTTCCGCGGCCACGGGCAGCACTCCGGCGAGCTCCTGGCGTCTCCCCAGTGCACGATACAGAGGGAAAAAGGATGCGCGTGAGGGCGGTGAGGGTAGAGAACAAGGTGCAGGGCAGAGAGGGGAAAATGGTGGTGTGTGGCCTTGCGGCCATGGTCAACCTCGACGCGGCAGTGGCGGCGGCCGTGCACGTTCTAGAAGCTCTGGCTCAAGTGGTGCGTGTCGAGGTGCCGAGAGGTGCGCGAATTTGGGCCGGCTTCGCCGCGGCTGCCACGGCGGAGCTGGGGTGGATTCGAGGTGAGGGAGGGCTTGAGTACTCTCCTCTACGGCGCCGCGGCTGCAGAGGCATGGGAGCGAGGGAGAGCGCGGCCAGGGGGGCCTGGGGAGCGCGGAAACGGCAGGGAGCGGACACGGCGACACGGCGACACGGGAGCGAGGGTGGACGACGATGTTTTTGCAGAAAGCCCCCTGCCTCCTCTCTGCTTCTATTTTTCTTTATTTCTTTTTAGTCCAGTAGCTTTTCTAGGATTTATTTAGGGCACTTAAACATTTTAGATTAATTTTCAAATAATTGTGGGGCCTCCCCATAACATGTAGAAGCTTCACAAAATTTGGCTTTGCAAACTAAAATGTTTTGAATCATTTTCTTTCATAGGGTTTTAATTATGGCATTTCGTTTTATTTCAATTGTTTTTACTTTTGAATTTTAAAATAGGTGTAAAATATTATTTGGAAGAGATAAGTGATAAGAATGTAAATGAGAGGTTTCATATACCATTCCTCTGAATTTTGTTTGGAACAATTTGGAGTTTCTTAATTGTCATTTTTATTTTTCTTGTTTCACTTTTGCTTTTGTATTTCATTTTGTTAATTCAAGCAAACAAGCAACACAAGCAACAAGAAATAATTACCACAAGCAACAATTTATAAACAACACATAATAATCAACAAAAGTTTTTGTTGGCTCTCATTTTTGGAATAATAATACTTATAATATTTTTGGGATGTTACAAGTACCAAGTACTAGAAAATCAGCAGGGTATTTAGTTTTACCACATAAAACCTCAACATCTCTCACAATACCAATGTGAGAGATAGTTTTTCTGTTGGCAAGTTGAATAACAACATCAATATCCTCAAGTTCACAGGGACTCATTTCATGCATAATTTCTTTCTAAAGTTCAAAAGGAATAGCACTGGAACTTGCACCAATATCACATAAACCATAATAGCAATGCTCTCCTATCCTAACCGAAAGCACAGGAACACTTGCTTTCCTAGATCTACTAGGATGCGAAACAATATTAGAAGCATCCTCACAAAACATAATATGCCCTCCTTCTACACTCTGGGTGACTAGATCCTTAATTATTGCTACTGCAGGTTCAACAGTTATTTGTTCATCAGGTTCTACAGCTTTCTTTGCACTTTTATTAACCACACTTGTTATTATAGCATGTTCCTTCACTTTAACAGGAAAAGGTATTTTCTCAATATAAGGTTCTGGCAAAATGCGGTCAACAGTATGAACATCAACATTTTTAGCAATAGCCAAATTAGCATTTTGTTTATAAGGTTCATTATATTTATTCAAATCCTTTTTAGGAGCATCAAGATAAGAGACAAAAGCTTTGTAATATTTTGCAAGAACTTGAGAATCAAAGCCATACATATTATAAAGATTACGAAAATTATCAGTGTCCATAATTTTTTTTAATGCATTCATATTCATACTTTATACCTGATTCCCTACCTTTGTTGTTCTCCCATCCTTCAGTATTATCCTGGATCCGATCAAGAAGATCCCATTTAACATCTTCTTTATTACGTGTAAATGATCCAGAACAAGCAGTATCCAACAAAGTTTTATCCTGAAGAGAAAGCCTTGCATAGAAGTTATCAATAACAACATTACCAGGAAGCTCATGAATGGGGCATTTGAGCATTAGTGACTTCAATCTCCCCCACGCTTGGGCAATACTCTCTCCATCATGAGGCCTAAAATTATATATGATTCCGATCTTGATGAATTTCACTTGGAGGATAAAATTTGGAATAAAAGAGAGGTACAATTTCCTCCCAGCCAATAGAACGGCCATTCTTTGGCAGCTTATACCATTTCGCAGCTCTGCCCATCAATGATATAGAGAACAATTTCCTCTTCACTTCTTCCATTGAAATACCTGCACACTTAAACAACTCGCATAAACCTTGTATAAACAGCAAATGATCTCCAGGATGGACAGTTCCATCTCCTGCATAGCGGTTATTTGTAACACGTTCAACAATTTTCATAGGTATTTTAAATGGAAGTACTTGAGCATGTGGCGCCTCATCTACTACCTTAGCAGTGGACGTAGTGTTTCCAAATATGAATTCAAATTGAGATCTCTTCATGATAAAATAAACCAGCGAGCAGAAATAAAAACAACATGTACAGTAAAAGTTTCTCTTACCAATTCTACTTACCAATATCGCTTCACTCCCTGGCAACAGCGCCAGAAAATAGTCTTGATGACCCATAAGTATAGGGGGTGTATCGTAGTACTTTCGATAAATAAGAGTGTCAAACCCAACAAGGAGCAGAAGGTGTTGACAAGTAATTTTGATCAAGGATTCACTGTAAATACTAGCAGACAAGTTTTTAGGGGTTTTTGATATTGCAGATAAATAAATACAAGTAAGTAAAAGACAGTAATAATAATTGCAGCAAGTGGCCTAATCCTTTTTAGAGCAAAGGTGAAACTGGTTGGTTTACTTATGATGGCAAAATGTTCTTGAGAACACACGGGAATGTCGTCAAGTGCTTTCGCTTCATACAACTGATTAATCTTTGTTGTTTTGATAAGTGTTGTGTGGGTGAACCTATGCTAATGCACTGCCCTAACTTGGAGTAATACATACTTGTGATTTAACTCCTTGCAAGCATCCGCATTACAAGAAAGTATTTAAGATAAATCTAACCGCAACCTTAAACTCTGAGATCCTACACTCCCTCATGCATCGATATACCAACGGGGGTTTAGGTTTCTGTCACTCCGGCAACCCCACAATTAGCAACCTAATACACAATGCATTCCCCTAGGCCCATAGAGTTGAAGTGTCATGCATGTAGTCGATGTTCACATGACACCACTAGAAGAATAACACCACAACTTAAATATTAAACCATTAAATATTACTCAACATAACTTCACTACTAACATCAAGACGTCTCCCATGCCCTCATGAACTAAACAAACTACTCACAATACATCATATGGATCATGATCAGAGGTGATATAATGATGAATAACAATCTGGTCATATACTTTAATTCACCGATAAAACTTAAAAGCATCAACCACAAGGAATAATCAACACCGGGAAAGTTTCCCCTATGAACTACACAAAGTATAACCCTAGATGTCATAGCGGAACAAAGTGGAGCAGTGGAGATGATGGTATCGGCGGTGGAGATGATGGTGATGATGATCCCGATGAAGTCCGGCATGATGGCGATGGCGATGATTTCCCCCTCCGGGTGGGAATTTCCCCGGCAGATTTCTTTCTGCCGGAGAGCTTTTCTACCGGTCGACACCACCTCTACCACGACGAGACGGCGAGCGGAGCTCCTCCTTCATTGATCGGCAACTATGGCATGACGCCCGGGACTGGCCCTCCTCCTTGTGGTTGATTCGACACAAGGGGAGACAAAGGGCCTGTTCGGATCCTCTCCACTCCACCAAATCCGCTCCTGTATTTTTGCCTTCGAGGAGCGCGTGGAGCTCGACTTTGGTCACTCCACGAAAACGCGCTGTAGCTCCTTCGGCTCCGCGCTTTTGACTCCTCGGAGTTGGTGCGTTCGGCACCGCTCCGTCCGCTCCAGGAGCGCAGCTGAGGAGCGGAGAGGATCCGAACATGCCCAAAGCATACTTATAAGTCTTAACAGCGGAGTTGTCAATTCAGCTTCACCCTGAAAAGCACTAGTAATAAGGGTGATGTGAAAGCAGTAGTGATATGAGAGCAATAGTAACGGTAAAGTAGCAGCAGTAACAGTAACACAGAGGCAATGGCACCAGAAAATAGTTGATACTACTTCTAATGGCGTACTTGACGGCAAAGTGATGCATGTAAAATGCATACATGAACTTTGCACTATATTACTTGTATTCCAATCATATTTGCATCATATAAGGGTTATATCAATGTTTTATAATGATTTTTGGGAATATTATATTTATTTCCTATTTTTATGGAATTAACCCTGCGCAGGCAGAAAACCCTATTTCTATATTTTAATTTTTCAGGGACCCAAACGACGTCCAAATGACCTGCAAATTTACGAGCGTCAATTTCTGGAAGGAAGAAGACTTGGGAGCGAAGGAAGCAAACAAGCGGAGACCCGAGGGCCAAGATAAGCACGTGGGACCCCTCCTTTTGGGCCTCGGAGCTCCGTTGACATTGATCTTTTCTCCACCGACTCGGGTTTGACCTAAAACCGCCTATAAAAATAGTCCCCGACGTTCTCTGGAAGGAGCGCCGCCGAAACACAGAAACACCGAAACAAAGACCTGGAGCTGAAGGTTGGAGGGGGGAAACTCCGGTGGGCGCTGCTGGCATGGTCTCCATCTTCTCCAACGACTTCTCCACCGTCTCCATGATGAAGGGGGAGTAGTCCACCCCCTTGACTTGGGTTTGTGGTGGTAACTTATGTATCTCTCCACTCTTTGAGGTTCACTAATTACTACCGTATGAGCTGCTGAACATGATTACGGTCATCTATGTAATTCCTATGGTGGATATTGTGGTATGAGGTGATATTTGTTATGAATTTACCGTTGTGTTGGAACCTTTATGACTTTTTATACTTTGGAGATATTCTATGATGCATGTGATGGTTTGATTTATGTATAATGCCTTGTTTATCCATGTCATGAGGTGATTGACACCACCAAGTGTAGATAGATGAGAGAGTTGTGGTCACACACACGAAATATGAATCATTGCACTAGTGTTCAGAATATTGTCCATTAAGAAGTATGATGTATGTAGGTACGGGATGGCCGATGTGACACGGCATAGGTATTGAGTGACACAGTATCGCCTAACATCCTTTATCAGGGGGTAAAAAGAAAGATTATGATGTGGGAGTGACAGCAACCATGCTAGCCTTACGAGGGTGACCTAGCAACACAAATGAGTATTTCTTTCAACTATGTGTTTTAGGACATATAGCCGTCATAAAAGCTACCATTAAAACATGACAATTGTGTGTACTTTATTTATAACATGATAATCACCGTAGATGAGAGAGAGAGAGGATTAAGTGAACCCATGAACCCATGTCCATTGTTCCTATAAGAGAAAAACATTTGTCTTGTCCTCTTGCATTGAAGAGGATTGGGACACTTTTACATTCTTGTTTTGCTACATTAAACTGCCATCAATTAAGTCAACCACCTTGTTTTCTATAAACTTGTTTAGTGCATAATCAACTAAAACTTGTGACACTTTAGTTGTAGGGAATAGATAACTTTTCCTTCTTGCTCCTGCGGATCGATACCTTACTTCCACATTGAGAGGTGCTACAGTGATCCCCTGCTCTTGGGGGTAATCAAGTACTTTTTTAGCGTCGTTGTCGGGGAGCGTAGCGCTTAAGTTTCTATTCTTGTGTGCACTAGACTTTAGATTTATTTTATCTTGTTTTATATCTTGCAATCATCTAAGCTTGGGGAGGTTCCTTTAAACTTGTTTGGTTGTGAGTTTCTCGTTAGTTTTATGTTCAGTTATATATATATATCGAAAACCCGAAAAAAATATTAGAAAATGGAAAACTATTATGAAAACGCCATGATAGCTACTGAATTTAGAAAATCAAATGAAGGGAAAAGATTTGGAGGCTACATAGAGCTTCTAAATAAAATTGCTAATGTGCTGCTTCATTATCATAAGGAAGAAATTTGTTGCTCTGGATACTCTAGACACTTTGAATTCCAATGCCCTTCCAATAATTAACATGTTATTGCAACTTATCATACATGGAATTATGCTCACTTAGGGATGGAAGAAGTAGAGCAATTTGTTATTTTTATGGCAGCCTAGAATTATACACCTTCATTGATGAACATGAAACCTGCCCTATAGCTTCTCAATTTAAAGTTTTCATTGCCACTATGCTTGATCTCTGCATAATTGAATTTAATGAAAATATCTATGTTGTTGACACAAGGAAGAGAGCTGCCCAAGAAAGCTCTAATATTTTGCAGGAAGAAGATGACAAAAGCTTAAGCTTGGGGATGTCCATGCAACCCCAAGAAGATGATGAAAATGATGAACAACTTGAGAATGAAGAGGGGAAACTTCCACCTTCACCACCTATGGATGAGGGTAACACTCAAGATTTTGTTGATGATAAACTTTGCTTTTATGATTCTGATTATGAGGAGGACTATCAACCTATGCCTAATGAGAACATTATTGATAATAATTTAAAAATGATGAGGAGTATGGTTTAGACATGCTTTATGATAGTACTCTAGATGATGATCCTATTTTGCTTGATCCTCCATGTTTAGAACTTGTTACTACTTTATGTGAGGATAAAAATGATATACTTGTTGTTTGTGAAAATACTCTTACTAATGAGAGTCCTTCTTTGTTCCTGAATTATCCTAATAACACCATAAAGGAGAAATTTTCTTATGTTGAGAAATACTTATGTGGTTTGCAATTATCTTTAGTTCAAAATCTTTGTTGCAACCATGATATTAAACTTGATATTGATCTTATAACTATTTTGAAAGAGGGAAGCATGCTAATGAATTCCAAAATAAATTTAATGATCCTCTTTATTTGCCTAAATTATCTAAGTTGAATGATGTGGTTATATGGTTGAATTTGCTTCTACTACTTGCAACTATTATGAAAAAGGAGGTGATAAGAACCCTCTGTATGCTACTAATAATTATGTGCTGCAAGTAACTATTGTTAATATGCATTGGAAAACTTCTATTTATTGTGATTCATTCATATACAAAATGCCAATGCATAGAAAGAAAGTTAGACTTCGTTGTTATTACTTTTGTGTTTTGTTTTTCTCTCTACTGGAGTTCAACTTGACTATGATTTTGATCAGTTTGAGAGCACCATGGGACCCTGGTTTTATTCATGAACACTTCCCAAGGAAGAGAGGCACAACAAAGTTCAAGCTCCCTTATGAGCTTCATCTTCAATAAACATCAAGTAAGAAGCCTAGCTATATGGCTATAAAGAAAGCGCTTTACGGGAGGCAACCCGGTTATTTTTATGTGTGATTTTCTTTGTGTCCTCTTGCTGTAAAAGAGACTTAGTTTTTAGTTTAGTTTCTGGAATTTTTAATAAAGTGCCAAGTTTTACTCATTTTGGTTTGAAAAGTTGCTTATAGCGTTCGGAGATTTTATTTCTGCACGAATCTGTGCACGGTATGATTTTTAATTCTTATTCTGTAACTCCGAATGAGCTCATATTTGAACTGTAGTTGCAACTTTTCATCCTCTGAATTCATGAATGTTTTCGGAATTCTTCGACAAAGTTTGTAGGGTAGAAAAATACGTTTTGTTGCTGCTGTTTTTCTGGACAGATTCTGTCCCATTTTGTTTGATGCATGTTTTGAACTTTTAACTTGAATATTTTTTATCCAATTGAGTTTATGAGTAGGCATACAACATTATGCACTTTCTGTATGTTCATATGAATTTTTGTCTAAGGATTATATGCAGCAAGAAATCTATTTGTTTATCACTACTAATGCACCCACAGAAAAGAAATGGGAGAAACGGTGTTTTGAAGTTTTTTCACAGTGATTGTAGGAGATGCACCAAGAGCTATCCAAGTATGGTGAAGACCATAAGCTTGTGGATGTGAAGACAACCCCACTGGACCTACACTCTCTCGGTTTGCACACGTCTAACTTCTGTTTTTCGATCGAAACACTTTATCGCATAAACTTGGAGCGTCTGTTTGTTTGTTTTGGTTTGATTTTTATTTTGTGAGACCACCACACTATCATCTATATATGAAAGAGCTACTGGAAATATGGGTTGAGATTTGTTGGATGCTATTATAAGATTGGGAAAAGGGATGTTTGAGTTTATTTTAAAAGATACATATAGTTGCATGATTCATGAGCTTGTTAGTGAGTAATAATTTGCAAATGCTTTATCAAGAGCTATCTTTTATTCATGTTTTGATGCTGAATGTTATTTTACTTTGTTTAACATGGATTAGTTAGTTCTATGGACACTCATGCATGCATTTAGATGATCAACTTTCTCCCTCTTGCTAGCCCAAAAATTCCATTAAGTAAAAACTTGTTTCCAACACCTTCAACCAAAGTTATTCCAGTGAGTCCACCATATCTACCTATTAGCTTTATGCTATTCTGAGTATGTTTATCATGTTATTTGTGTTATCTATACCTCTGAATGAAAATATTTATGTTATTGATTGTTATGGGAAAAGTTGGTTATATAGCTCTCACGAACTTGATGCACACTTTACTTTTATTGCATAAATAAAACATGACCCATTGTGATTAAAGATTATGATGTTGTGGGCTTGACAAATGTTCGAGGTTGGGAGTTAGCTCATATGTGCTGTCACATGGCAAGCTTTCAACATGCTCTTCATTTCATTTAGTTGATATCATGTACTTTTGTTTATGGATGCTTATCATGGGTGAAATAAATGTGGATGTAAAGCAAGTTTAATGAGTTTGTATAAATGGTTAGAGAGACGCCTGGGCCGCTAATCTAAGCCATGCATTATTCATGGTGGAAATTTACTTGCATACTATGGTGAACCATCAGTGATACACCTTACAATAAAAAGCTATTCCAATGGTAAATAAAAAGGGTGTTGAGGTTGTTCATTTGTTTGTTTGTCTTGTCATTTTGATATGGGCTTGATCTATCCTGGGACAAGAGGTACCCCAGTTGACACTCTTTATGATACTTTTATTACTTGCAATGATATTTAACTTGAACTTGCTTTGTGTCCCAAGTTGAGTAACACATGGAGTAGGTACTTGTATTCAAGGGGCATGAGACATTCAGCCTTTACTTTGTCAAGCACACTACTCATATTTGTTTTCACTTTAATCATTCAAGATGCTATGATAGGGGTAATGAGAGCTTGACACCAAGGATTACCACATTGCAATCATTAACTTAAGTAAAAGAGTTTGGAAGTTAGATGAAACTTATGCATGCTTTACCTCTACTCACATATATATCTTTTCCAAAGTGTCCACCTTTTATATTCAGATTTTCATCAATACTCTATGACCATTGTAGGATGTTCTTACTTATCATTATGCATACATGTGGTCCATATTACTTTCTTCTATGTTACACTTTGTGAATTATCATTGAACATCCTTGCATTGAATACTTGATATCACTTCATAAACTATCTTGCATATTGCTACTCTTTTGAAGAATGAATCATTTGACTCTATGTAGCAATAGTAATCATCTTTGATATCCATTGTTAGTATTAAATTGCAAAGTCCATGTTAGTTTTATCACCTTCATACTCGAGGACGAGTATTGGTTAAGCTTGGGGATGTTGATGCATGTAAAATGCATACATGAACTTTGCACTATATTACTTGTATTCCAATCATATTTGCATCATATAAGGGTTATATCAATGTTTTATAATATTTTTGGGAATACTATATTTATTTCCTATTTTTATGGAATTAACCCTGCGTAGGCAGAAAACCCTATTTCTCTATTTTAATGTTTCAGGGACCCAAACGACGTCCAAATGACCTGCAAATTTACGAGCGTGAATTTTTGGAAGGAAGAAGACTTGGGAGCGAAGGAAGCAAACAAGCGGAGACCCGAGGGCCAAGATAGGGGGCCCACGCGGCCAGGTACATGGGCCACGTGGGGCCCTCCTTTTGGGCCTCGGGGCTCCGTTGTCGTTGATCTTTTCTCCACCGACTCGGGTTTGACCTAAAACCGCCTATAAAAATAGTCCCCCGACATTCTCTGGAAGGAGCGCCGCCAAAACATAGAAACACCAAAATAAAGACCTGGAGCAGAAGATTGGAGGGGGAAAACTCCGACGGGGCGCTGCCGGCGTGGTCTCCATCTTCTCCAACGACTTCTCCATCGTCTCCATGATGAAGGGGGAGTAGTCCACCCCCTGGACTTTGGTTTGTCATGGTAACTTCTGTATCTCTCCTCTCTTTGAGCTTCACTAATTAGTACCGTATGAGCTGTTGAACACGATTACGGTCATCTATGTAATTCCTATGGTGGATATTGTGGTATGAGATGATATTTGTTATGCATTTACCATTGTGTTGTTACCTTTATGACTTGTCATACTTTGGAGATATTCTATGATGCATGTGATGGTTTGATTTATGCATAATGTCTTGTTTATCCATGTCATTAGGTGATTGACACCACCAAGTGTAGATAGATGAGAGATTTGTGGTCACACACATGAAATATGAATCATTGCACTAGTGTTCAGAATATTGTCCATTAAGAAGTACACATTACCACCCAGCATCCTTTATCTGGGGGTAAAAAGAAAGAGTATGATGTGGGAGTCATAGCAACCACGCTAGCCTTACGAGGGTGACCTAGCAACACAAATGAGTATTTCTTTCAACTATGTGTTTTAGGACACATAGCCGTCATAAAAGCTAACATTAAAACTTGACAATCGTGTGTACTTTATGTATAACATGATAATCACCGTAGATGAGAGAGAGAGAGAGAGAGAGAGAGAGAGGATTAAATGAACCCATGAACCCATGTCCATTGTTCCTATAAGAGAAAAACATTTGTCTTGTCCTCTTGCATTGAAGAGGATTGGGACACTTTTACATTCTTGTTTTGCTACATTAAACTTCCATCAATTAAGTCAACCACCTTGTTATTTAAACTTGTTTATTACATAATCAACTAAAACTTGTAACAATTTAGTTGTAGGGAATAGATAACTTTTCCGTCTTGCTCCTGCGGATCAATACCTTACTTCCACATTGAGAGGTGCTACAGTGATCCCCTGCTCTAGGGGGTAATCAGAAAGCAATGATAATTACAGATGGACCGGGGTTCCCAGCTATCTACACTAGAGGTAACTATCCAATAACAAGTTTTGGTTGAACAAATTACAGTTGGTCAATTGATATTATTGAAATAGCATTAAGACAGAACATCCAATCTATTAATCATACGTAGGCATGTTTTCCATATATAGTCATACGTGCTCGCAATGAGAAACTTGCATATCATCTTTTGTCCTACCAGCTCGTTTGTAGCGGGGTCTCAAGGGAAACTACTGGCAATTAAGGTGCTCCTTTTAATAGAGCACTGGAGCAAAGCATTAACACTTAGTGAAAACATGTGATCCTCATGTCAAAACCATCCCCTCCAGTTATCCCAGTTGCTATCACTGTGGGACCTCGGGTTCCGGACAAGGACATGTGCAAACAACTCGTAGATACAATCTAAGCAGTAATTACAGAGCTTAAATCTAAGATCATGCCACTCGTGCAGTAGTGACAAGCATTAAACACAACAAGATTGCATAAATAATAACTTCACATACTTAAAGATAGACTGATCATAATGTAACAATTCATCGGATCCCAACAAACACAACACCGATTACATCAGATGGATCTCAGTCATGTAAGGCAGCTCATGAGATCGTTGTATTGAATTACATGGGAGAGAGAGAGAGAGTGTGTACCAACTAGCTACAGCTAGAACACGTAGTCCATGGGGAACTACTCACGGAGCATGATGGAGGCGGTGGTGTCAATGGAGAAGGCTCCGGTGCTCAATCCCCGTCCTGATAGGGTGCCAGAACAGGGCCTTCTCACCCCCCGAAACTAGGTTTCGATGGCGGCGGAGCTCCGGGACTTTTCTGAGGATATGACAGATTATTTTAGGGTTTTCAAGGCAGGAGCATTATATAGGCGAAATGGCGGCGGCTGGAGACGTCTGAGGCAGCCACGCCACACCACGGCGCGTCAGGAGGTGGGGCGGCGCGGGCCCCTGGCGTGGCTGCCTCTTGGCTCCCTTCCATCTCTCCTTTGGACTGTGTACGTGTTGGGAAAATAGGAGGGTCACGTTGATTTTCGTCCAATTCCGAGAATATTTCTAGAACTACTTTTTCTGAAATACAAAAACAATAGAAAACAGGAACTGGCACTGTGGCATCTTGTTAATAGGTTAGTCTCGGAAAATGCATAAAAATGCTATGAAGTGTATGTAAAACATGTAACAATTGGTATAATATCAACATGGAACATCAGAAATCATAGATATGTTTGAGACGTATCAAACATCCCCAAGCTTAGTTCCTACTCGTCCTCGAGTAGGTAAAACGAAAAAAAAACAAAAATAATTTCTGAGGTGACATGCTACCATCATAATCTTGATCAAATAGTATTGTAAAAAAACATGTTATGAATGAAGTGATCCAAGTCAATGGTCTATAGTTTGCTAACAAATAAATAATGAGCAAACAACAAAATCATATAAGCAAAAACTTTTCATAAATAGTACTTTCGAGACAAGCATCAAAAAGTTTTGCATAAGAGTTAACTCATAAAGAAATATATTCTAAGTAAAAGGTGTTGAACCAACACAAAGGAAGATCTAAGTTTGAGCATTTGCTTTCAACCTTCAACATATATATCTCATGGATATTTGTCAACACAAAGCAATATAATAAGTACAAGAAACTCGCATTAAAAATTGTTGTACCAAAGTTGACACTAGTGTTTACTTCTAAGATAGAAAGAAGAAGGAAAACAAACTCAACATAAAAGTAAGAAAGGCCCTTCGCAGAGGGAAGCAGGGATTAAATCATGTGCTAGAGCTCTTTAGGTTTTTGAAATCATATAGAGAGTAAAAATATAAATTTTGAACTATGTATGTCGTTGTCAACGATTGGTAGTGGGCGAAAACAATATCTCCCATGTCAACCAGACTTTCAAGAGCGGCTCCCATTGAAGGACGTTATTTCTACCAGTAAGGTAGATCATCCCTCTTGTTCTCTTTTGTTTACACATGCAGTTATTCACTGGTATCATTGCTTGACTGACTGGATCAGGGCAAAACTGTGAAGAGAAATTTTGGTTAAAGTTGTAATTAATTGGGACTGGACACCCCGTTTGCCAGCTCTTTTTGCAAAATTATTGGATAAGCGATGTATATTCCACTAGTCTGGTGGTGAAAGTCTGTTTGACAAGTTAGATAAAGAATAACCCACATAGCTAATAAACAGTGACACAAATAAGGAGTAATAGTTTTTGAATAGTTTAAAGATAGCACATGAAGTATTTACTTGGAATGGCAGGAAATACCACATATAGGTAGTTATGATGGACACAAATGGCATAGATTTTGGCTCAAGATTTTGGATGCACGAGAAGCATTCCCTCTCAGTACAGAGTTTAGGCTAGCAAGGTTATTTGAAACAAACATGGGATATCAAACGGTACAACAAGACTCATATGAAAACATATTGCAAGCATTATAAGACTCTACACTGTCTTCCTTGTTAGCCAAACCCTTTTACTAGAAAATATCTAGACCTTATAGATACCAATTATACAAACCAAAATTCAACAAGCTTTACAGTAGTTCTTCACTAATATGTTTTAACCCACATGATACAAAAGTTTAAACATGAACTACTTGATAACTCAAAACAATTGACAAGTATCAAATTATCCAAGACAGTGATCTACAAGAATATGTAAGTCTTTTCCATTATACCATCTACCACATGCAGCATTTTCTATTCCAACCAAACACCAAGCAACTCTCCAAACAATATAAGTGAAGCAATAGAGTACTTTCTTCAAAAGAACTAATAGCTTTGAACAAGAGATACATGAAAACCAAGAGCTAAAAGCTAAACAGCGCTATATATGAATACTCAACAAATATAAGTAAAGAATAAGAGTATTCAAATGAAAAGCAGAGCGTGTCTCCTTCCCAAACAAGATAGATAGGATCCGACATTGATATGATCATAAAATAAAAATAACATAATGAAAATAAAAGCACACAGACGCTCCAAGAACAGCACATATGATGTGAATGAATGATGACCCACAAGTATAGGGGGTGTATCGCAGTACTTTCGATAAATAAGAGTGTCGAACCCAACGAGGAGCAGAAGGTGCTGGCAAGTAGTTTTGATCAAGAATTCACTGTAAAAGCTAGCAGACAGGTTTTCAGTAGTATTCGAAACAGCAGGTAAAAACAGTGCAAGTAAATAAACGAGCGCGGCAACAAATGCAGCGAGTGGCCCAATCCTTTTGAGTGCAAAGGACAAGCCGAGTGTGTTACTTATAAGAGACAAATGTTCCTGAGGACACATGGGAATTTCGTCAAGTGCTTTCGCTTCGTGCAACTGGTTAATCTTCATTGTTTTGATAAGTGTTGTGTGGGTGAATCTATGCTAACGCACCGCCCTTCCTAGGACTAATACGCACTTGTGATTATACCCCCTGCAAGCATCCGCGAATGCAGAAAAGTAATTAAGATAAATCTAACCACAGCTTTAAACTCTGAGACCCTACGCTCCCTCGTGCACTATCTTACTAACGGGGGTTCAGGTTTCTGTCACTCCGGCAACCCCTCAACTAGCAAGCTAGGTACACGATGCATTCCCCTAGGCCCATAAAGGTGAATGTTCAGATGACACCACTAGAAGAATGACACCACAACTTAAATATCAAACCATTAAATATTAACGCAGCATTATTTCACTACTAACAACATGACTTCCCCATGTCCTCAAGAACTACAAACTACTCACAAGACATCATATGGATCATGATCAGAGATGATATGGCAATGAATAACAATCTGGACATGAACACTAATCCACCAAACAAACTCAATAGCATCAATAACAAGGAGTAATCAACACCGGGAGAGTCTCCCCAATGAACTAGACAAGGTACAGCCCTAGATGTTACAGCAAGATGGATGTGGAGTCGGTGGAGATGATGGTGATGGCGCAGTGGATGGTGGTGATGATGATCCCGATGAAGTCCAGCGTGATGACGATGACGATGGCGATGATTTCCCCTCTCCGGGAGGGAATTTCCCCGGCAGGATCTCCCTGCCAGAGAGCTCTTTCTCTCTCGGTGGTTTCCGTCCCGTGGAGGCGGCGGAATATTTCGTGGACGTACCCCCCGTGCTTAGGTTTTCGGGAGGCAGATATACGCGAAGAGGCAACCTGGGGGGTGGACCCAGGTGGCCACGCCATAGCTGGGCGCGGCCCACAGGCCAGCCGCGCCCAGGTGTGGCGTGGGGCCCACCTGGCCCACCTGGCTGCCTCCTTTTGGCTGCCTCCGGCATCTGACATTATAAGACCCCCAGAATTGGTTTCGTGATTTTTGGAGTTCCGCTGATATGCTGACTTGACGACGCTTTTTCCAGCAGAAACCTGACTCCGGAAGGATAATTCCCAATAATCATCAAACATGCAAAATAAGGCAAAATAACATAAGTATCATGTATTAATATGAAATATAAGGATAGATAATGACAAATTATGATATAAAATAGTGATGCAAAATGGACGTATCAACTCCCCCCAAGCTTAGACTCGCTTGTCCCCAAGCGAAAACTGAGCTCAGTAAACAAGTCCACATGTTTATGGAGTGAAGTGTCGATAATAAAGAATACGGACAAGAAGCATCAGTATTTACTCAGCTAAACAAGTCATTTTAAACAGCAGTCTCTACACATTCTACTTAACTTGGAACAAGTAATGGAACAACCACAAATAAAGGTACATTAAGCAAACCAATTGGATGTGGCAAACTGTGTTCTTGGTCAGAGAACAATCAACATTCTAACTTATCTTTCAAGAAGAGTCTTTATACTAGAGCTATATTGCAGAAATAGAGTTGCTCAATCATCACTGTTCCTTTCACATTCCAAAGAAAACTGTCAAAGTCATATTCTCAAAGATAAAACTTCATGTGCTCAAGCAAAGTAGACAAAACATGATAGGAAATATTATGAACTATAAATGATTGTATCTATAACAATTCGAGTGCTTGCTCGGGATAGAGGGAATAGGTTTACTGACTCAACAATAAATAAATGATAGGCCCTTCGCAGAGGGAAGCAGGGATTAAAACGTGTGCTAGAGCTTTTTAGTTCCCGAAGGCATAGAGAGTGTAAAAATATTGCTTTGAGAGGTGTATGCTATTGGTCAACAAATCAGTGGTAGAATCCTTGTCATCTTCCATACTAATTAACTTTTAGAGCGGTTCCGAGAGTTTATAGAACTGCACTTGTAACAAGCACTTATTGATGACACTCCTCCCAACCATTTCTTTCCACAAACCATGGCTTGACCGAATCCTCGGTTGCCGACCAACAATCACCGTGGAGGAGTGTCTATTTATTTATTTATTTATAGGGTGGACTAACCAGCTCTTTTAATGCAAAATAAAAGGTGGAGAAGCAGATGAAGCTGCCAATCCTTGTAAATCAGTTAGCATGGAAGATGACACATCTGCTACCACGTCCTTATGAGCTTGGTGAACAGTGACACAAAAAGGGATATAATAATAGTTTTGAATAGTTAAAGGTAGCACACGAGAAAATGTACTTGGAGTAGTGCGAACACTACATGATAGGTAGTTATGGTGGACACGAATGGAGTGCTTTGGTTCAGGGTTTTGGATGCACGAGAAGTATCTCCTCTCAGTACAAGGTTTTAGGCTAGCAAGGTTTAGTAGCAAGCACAAGAATTGAGAGAGACAAACACTTATAGATCTAATAGAACAACCATGCTATCTACTTTGTGGGCACAAAACACTTTAATTCAAGAATAATAAACTCATTGGCCAACAAAGAGGAAAACAATAGGGATAATGTTATTGCAACCAGTTCCCTCTTTTCTACTTAAGTGTAAAAAGTATTGATACTACTGACCAGTCTAAGTTTGCCACAACCAACTAAATTTACTTGCTGCACCCAAAGTGATGCCAATACTAATGTAACAAGATCAGCATATGACAAAGGACTTGCTGGCTAAAATAAAGTGTGCAGAAAGTAAAGATAAAGCTTCTCATTAATATTCCATCACAATAAACCTCACACCAACGGATACAACGATAACCAACTAAGGAGTGATACTCCACATTGCAAACTATCTCATATGATAACTTCTCTACTCATGGTACTAAGCAAAAATATAAAGAAAAGATAAAGATAAAGATGGTGATACTGAAAACACCCCCCCCCCAAGCTTGAAACAAGCTGGGAGTGTGTTGTTACCCATGGTGAATTACTCCCTTGGCGGTGATGGTGGTGGCGCCCCTCTAATGAGCTTCTCGGCAAGCTCCATTAACTCATCAACTCTACCAATGAGGGTGCGGACAAGCTCTGAATTCTGCTCAATGCGGTTCATCATCCTGTCAGAGGGTGAATCCCAGCTTTTGGAGTTGTTACCCCACTTCTCTTCAGCTTTGGAGCTCCCTTTTCCTGCATGGTCAGAACGATCCATATCCCAGCTACTGGGCAATTCTGATTCTGGAACTTTTTCAAAGGGATACTTATGGATGAGAGTGTGAAAAGGCCTTTTGGTATCTGAAGGAAGTGTTCTTGGAGCTAGGAAGCGACGAGGAACTCTCCCACCAGTGCTCATCCTCGCGCCCTGCCTGGCCCTGGGCTTGTTCTGCACCACTCCGATGCTTGCAACGGTAGCGGTGGGAATAGGACTTGGATCTTCCTCTTCTTCACCGACAGCTTCAGTCTTCTCCTTCTCCTCCTCAGCATCTTGGTCTTTCAGATCTTTCTTCAGGCCCTCCTTGTCAGGGTTGTTGGAGGCGACCATGGTGCTCTAGACTTCTACAACCCTGGCAGAAACAGCTCGAAAACAAACGCGACGAAAACACGAGATACGGACCTCGGGAGATCCGGGTAAATATATAGCAGAAAATAACGCGTGAAAAGGAAAGCACAGGGCGAAGCGGAGTCGGAGGGGGTCTCCGAGGCGACCACGCCATAGCTGGGCGCGGCCCAGGTGGGGCCCGCGCCCTGCTGTGGCGTGGTGCCCTCGGGCACCTCCTCCGGCACTTATTCGTCTTGATATTTCCAAAATTGTATAAATAACTAATATAAAAGTTTCGAAGTAAAACGCGGACTTTTTCTTACCGAAATCATACCTACTTCAAATCAGACTCTGCAGTTTCCTGTTTCTGAGTTTTAATAAATTCCTCCGGAGATACCATTTGAATAATATCAACATTTTCATTATAAGATTCTCCAGAAATATAATGTTTAAGTCTCTGCCCATTAACAACTTGAGGTTTGTCACCGTCAAGTGAATTAATTTTTATTGCACCAGAACGATAAACTTCTTCCACAATGTAAGGTCCTTCCCATTTTGAGAGTAATTTTCCTGCAAAAAATCTGAGACGAGACCTATACAATAAAACTTTATCACCTATGCAAAATTCTCTTTTTAAAATTCTCTTGTCATGCCATCTCTTAACTTTCTCTTTGAAAAGTTTAGCATTTTCATATGCTTCACTTCTCCATTCATCTAGAGAGCTTAACTCTAGCAACCTTTTCTCACCAGCTAATTTGAAATCTCTATTAAGCTCTTTGATTGCCCAATAGGCCTTGTGTTCTAATTCTAGAGGTAAATGACAAGCTTTTCCATAAACCATTTTATAAGGAGACATGCCCATAGGATTTTTATATGCTGTTCTATAAGCCCACAAAGCATCATTAAGCTTTCTAGCCCAATTCTTTCTAGACCTATTGACAGTCTTTTGCAAAATCAACTTAATTTCTCTATTTGATAACTCTACTTGACCACTAGTTTGAGGATGATACGGTGAAGCAATTCTGTGATTGACACCATATTTAGCAAGAGTTTTTCTAAAACCACCATGAATAAAGTGTGAACCACCATCAGTCATGAGATATCTAGGCACACCAAACCTCGAGAAAATAACATCCTTAAGCATTTTTAAGGAAGTCTTACCATCAGCACTAGAGGTTGGTATAGCCTCTACCCACTTAGTAACATAATCAACAGCAACTAGAATATGAGTATAACCATCTGAAGCGGGAAAAGGACCCATAAAGTCAAATCCCCAACAATCAAAAGGTTCAATAACAAGAGAATAATTCATAGGCATCTCATTACGTCTACTAATATTCCCAACTCTCTGACATTGATCACAGGTCAAAACAAATTTTCTTGCATCTTTAAAAAGAGTAGGCCAATAAAAACCTGATTGTAGAACCTTTTGTGCAGTTCTATCTCCGGCGTGATGTCCTCCATAAGCACTACCATGGCATTTATCCAATATTTCCTTCTGCTCATGCTCTGGAACACATCTTCTCATAATACCATCAACTCCTTCTCTATATAAATGTGGGTCATCCCAAAAATAATGCCTCAAGTCACAGAAGAATTTCCTCCTTTGCTGATAAGTAAAAGTTGGAGGCAAATACTTGGCAACAATAAAGTTAGCATAATCAGCATACCAGGGACAATCATTCGAATTTACCTTTATAGAAGCCAACTGCTCATTTCGAAAATTGTCATCAACAGGAATAGGATCATGCATTATATTTTCTAATCTAGACAGATTATCAGCAACAGGATTTTCAGCACCTTTTCTATCAACAATATGCAAATCGAACTCTTGTAACAGGAGAACCCATCTAATAAGTCTAGGCTTAGCATCCTTCTTATCCATAAGGTATTTAATAGCAGCATGATCAGTATGAATAGTTACCTTAGAATCAACAATATAAGGTCTAAACTTATCACAAGCAAACACTACTGCTAAAAATTCCTTCTCAGTAGTAGCATAATTCTTTTGAGCTGCATCAAGAGTCTTACTAGCATAATGAATAACATTTAACTTTTTATCTACTCGCTGTCCTAAAACAGCACCTACAGCAAAATCACTAGCATCACACATAATTTCAAATGGTAAAGTCCAGTCTGGTGGTTGAACAATAGGAGCAGTTATTAAAGCCTTCTTCAAAATTTCGAATGCCTCTTTACACTCGTCATCAAAAACAAATGGAACATCCTTTTGAAGAAGATTGGTAAGTGGCTTTGAAATTTTAGAGAAATCTTTAATAAACCTTCTATAAAAACCAGCATGACCAAGAACACTACGAATACCTTTCACATCTCGGGGGCATGGCATTTTCTCAATTGCTTCCACTTTAGCTCTATCAACTTCAATACCTCTTTCAGAAATTTTATGCCCAAGAACAATGCCTTCATTAACCATAAAATGGCATTTCTCCCAATTAAGAACAAGATTGGTTTCTTCACATCTCTGCAAAACTTTGTCAAGATTGTGCAAACAGTTATCAAAAGAAGTTCCATAGACGGAGAAATCGTCCATGAAGACTTCCACAATTTCTTCACAAAAACCGTGAAAAATAGCAGACATGCATCTCTGAAAAGTAGCAGGAGCATTACATAAACCAAAAGGCATACGTCTATAAGCATAAGTACCATAAGGACAGGTAAAAGTGGTTTTCTCCTGATCTTCCTTTCTAACAGCTATTTGGGAAAAACCAGAATAACCATCAAGGAAACAAAAATGAGTTTTCTTAGACAACCTTTCTAACATCTGATCAATAAAAGGCAAAGGATAATGATCTTTCTTAGTAACCTTATTGACCTTACGAAAATCAATGCACATTCTATAACCAACTACAACTCTCTGAGGAATAAGCTCATCATTTTCATTAGGCACAACAGTTATTCCTCCTTTCTTAGGAACACAATGAACAGGACTAACCCATCTACTATCAGCAATAGGATAAATTATACCTGCTTCAAGAAGTTTTAATACCTCATTTCTTACCACTTCCTTCATCTTAGGAATTAAACGACGTTGATGCTCAACAACAGGCTTGGCATCAGGCTCAATATTAATAGCATGCTGACATATAGCAGGAGAAATCCCTTTTAAATCATCAAGAGTATAGCCCATTGCGCCTCTATGTTTCTTCAGAACTTGCAATAATTTTGCTTCTTCATCTCCTGAAAGTTTAGAACTAATAATAACAGGATATATTTTCTTATCATCAATATGAACATACTTAAGATTATCAGGTAAAGGCTTAAGATCAAAAACAGGGTCTTCTTTAGGAGGGGGCGCAATTCCCAGGTCCTCCACAGGTAAATCATGCCTAAGCATTTGAGGTTGACGCAGAAAGATGTCGTCAATCTCCCTTCTTTCTTCTGCAAAAACTTCACTTTCGTGGTCTTCCAAAAATTGCTGCAAAGCATTGTTAGGACCAACAGCAATAGAAGCAAGCTGTTCAACTTGAAAGTTCTCATTAGGCATTTCA
Organism: Poa pratensis; assembly: GCA_947311845.1. Classification (NCBI taxonomy): domain Eukaryota; kingdom Viridiplantae; phylum Streptophyta; class Magnoliopsida; order Poales; family Poaceae; genus Poa; species Poa pratensis. Next base: position 97,436,917 of record CAMZMU010000074.1, read on the forward strand.
GGTTCATAATGATTCTTAGCAAATTTTGAAAAATTAAACTCATAAGACTCTCCATCGAATCTAGTAAAATTCTCTTTTTGACAGTCAATAATAGCACCACAAGTATTCAGGAAAGGTCTACCAAAAATAATAGGACAAGAGTCACTAGCAGCAGAACCGAGAACTAAGAAATCAGCAGGGTATTTAGTCTTACCACATAAAACTTCAACATCTCTGACAATGCCAACTGGACAGATAGTTTCCCTATTAGCAAGCTGAATAACCACATCAATATCTTCCAATTCGCAAGGATCAATTTCCTTCCTGATTTCCTTGTAGAGAGCATAAGGGATAGCGCTGGAACTAGCACCAATATCACAGAGACCATAATAACAATGCTCACCTATTTTAACAGAAAGCACAGGAACACTAGGCTTTCGAGCTCTTTTAGGATGTGTAACCATGTTAGAAGCTTCTTCACAAAACACAATATGACCTCCTTCTACATTTTCAGTTACAAGTTCCTTAACCATAGCTACTTCATGTTCTACACTAATTTGCTCATCAGGTTCCCTAGGTTTACGTTCACTTTTGCTAACCACACTAGCCAAAATAGAGTGTTCTTTTACTTTAACAGGAAAAGGTATTTTTTCAATATAGGGTTCTGGTATAATGCGATCAACAGTTTGAACTTCAACATTTTTAGCAAGAGCAAATTAGCATTATCTTCATAAGGTTCATGATACTTTTCCCAACCTTGTCTAGGAATATCGAGATACGAGGCAAAGGCCTTAAAGTAATTAACAACAACTTGAGAATCAAGACCATAAGTAGCATTAAAATTACGAAAACTATCAGTCTCCATAAAGGATTTAATGCATTCGAAATCATAATTTATACCTGACTCCCTACCTTTGTCGTTCTCCCATCCTTCAGTATTTTCCTGGATACGATCAAGAAGATCCCATTTATCTTCATCCTTCATACGAGTGAATGACCAAGAACAAGAAGTGTCCAATAAATCTTTATCATGATAGGAAAGTCTTGCATAAAAGTTATTGATGACAATATTACTTGGAATCCCATGAACAGGGCATTTGAGCATTAATAATTTCAATCTCCCCCAAGCTTGGGCAATACTTTCTCCCTCATAAGGCCAAAAAGTGAATATAGAATTCCGATCCTTATGAATCTCACTTGGAGGATAAAACTTGTAATAAAAGAGAGGGACAATTTCAGCCCAGCTCAATGAAGGACCATTCTTCAGCAGACTATACCATTCAGCAGCTCTGCCATCCAGCGACAGAGTAAATAATTTCCTTTTAATAATGTCCATCGAAATACCTGCACACTTGAACAAACCGCATAGTTCATGTATATAAAGCAAATGATTACCAGGATGAACAGTTCCATCATAGCGGTTATCCATAATACGTCCAACAATTTTCGTAGGTATTTTAAATGGAACAATCTCAGCAGATGGAGGATCATCTACTACCGTAGCAGTGGTAGTAGTCCTCCCAAACAGCGAACCAAATGGATTTGACTCCATAACAGTCATTACAGTAAATAATTTCCTTACCAATTTCCTTACCAATAGCGCTTCACTCCCCGGCAACGGCGCCAGAAAATAGTCTTGATGACCCACAAGTATAGGGGGTGTATCGCAGTACTTTCGATAAATAAGAGTGTCGAACCCAACGAGGAGCAGAAGGTGCTGGCAAGTAGTTTTGATCAAGAATTCACTGTAAAAGCTAGCAGACAGGTTTTCAGTAGTATTCGAAACAGCAGGTAAAAACAGTGCAAGTAAATAAACGAGCGCGGCAACAAATGCAGCGAGTGGCCCAATCCTTTTGAGTGCAAAGGACAAGCCGAGTGTGTTACTTATAAGAGACAAATGTTCCTGAGGACACATGGGAATTTCGTCAAGTGCTTTCGCTTCGTGCAACTGGTTAATCTTCATTGTTTTGATAAGTGTTGTGTGGGTGAATCTATGCTAACGCACCGCCCTTCCTAGGACTAATACGCACTTGTGATTATACCCCCTGCAAGCATCCGCGAATGCAGAAAAGTAATTAAGATAAATCTAACCACAGCTTTAAACTCTGAGACCCTACGCTCCCTCGTGCACTATCTTACTAACGGGGGTTCAGGTTTCTGTCACTCCGGCAACCCCTCAACTAGCAAGCTAGGTACACGATGCATTCCCCTAGGCCCATAAAGGTGAAGTGTCATGTAGTCGACGTTCACATGACACCACTAGAAGAATGACACCACAACTTAAATATCAAACCATTAAATATTAACGCAGCATTATTTCACTACTAACAACATGACTTCCCCATGTCCTCAAGAACTACAAACTACTCACAAGACATCATATGGATCATGATCAGAGATGATATGGCAATGAATAACAATCTGGACATGAACACTAATCCACCAAACAAACTCAATAGCATCAATAACAAGGAGTAATCAACACCGGGAGAGTCTCCCCAATGAACTAGACAAGGTACAGCCCTAGATGTTACAGCAAGATGGATGTGGAGTCGGTGGAGATGATGGTGATGGCGCAGTGGATGGTGGTGATGATGATCCCGATGAAGTCCAGCGTGATGACGATGACGATGGCGATGATTTCCCCTCTCCGGGAGGGAATTTCCCCGGCAGGATCTCCCTGCCAGAGAGCTCTTTCTCTCTCGGTGGTTTCCGTCCCGTGGAGGCGGCGGAATATTTCGTGGACGTACCCCCCGTGCTTAGGTTTTCGGGAGGCAGATATACGCGAAGAGGCAACCTGGGGGGTGGACCCAGGTGGCCACGCCATAGCTGGGCGCGGCCCACAGGCCAGCCGCGCCCAGGTGTGGCGTGGGGCCCACCTGGCCCACCTGGCTGCCTCCTTTTGGCTGCCTCCGGCATCTGACATTATAAGACCCCCAGAATTGGTTTCGTGATTTTTGGAGTTCCGCTGATATGCTGACTTGACGACGCTTTTTCCAGCAGAAACCTGACTCCGGAAGGATAATTCCCAATAATCATCAAACATGCAAAATAAGGCAAAATAACATAAGTATCATGTATTAATATGAAATATAAGGATAGATAATGACAAATTATGATATAAAATAGTGATGCAAAATGGACGTATCAATGAATTAAAATATAGTTTCACTAGAGATGACCTGATAAATTGTTGATGAAGAAGGAGATGCCTTGGGATCCCCAAGCTTAGACGCTTGAGTCTTCTTGAAATATGCTGGGAGATCCATGGGAGCATCCCCAAGCTTAAGCTCTTTCGCCACACGAAAGTTTTCATAAACTTCATTAGAGGGGTTAGTATTAAAAAACTTTAATCCACTTTGGTTCTGTAGTGACACATTGCAAGAACTCAATAAAACAAACAATGCAAAAAAACAGAGACATAATCAGTCAAAACAGAAGAGTCAGTAAAGATGAATTTTTTCGAGGCACTTACGTTGCTCAAATCAGAAAGATTGAAACTAATTAAAGATGCGTACATATCTGAGGATCAAGCACAAACATTTGCAGATTTTTTTGATTTTTTGAGAATTCTATAAGAATGAAACGGTGAACAGAAGAAATTTGTTCCTACGAAGAAATCCAAATCTAGCATCATCTAATCATTAGAGACTCTTCTTGGCACAACAATGCGATAAAATAAAGATACAACGGAATTTCTACAGAAGTAAACAAAAACTGAAATAAAAGATAAAGGGTTGCCTCCCTAAAGCGCTTTCTTTAATGTCGTTTAGATAGGCTAGAAGATTTTAATGATGCTCACATGTGGAGGTTATGCCGAACGGGTATACCTGCTACGGTGGATAAAACCTGGCCCACCAGGGAGGCCCATCAGATAAAGCCGGAGGGCTTAATGGAGAAGGCCTCATGGGCTTAGGCGCAAGGATAAGCTCTGGGCTGGCTTAGTGAAGTCCAAGACGAAGGCCTGGCTGCGTTCGCCTTAGGGAGCAAGTTAGGGTTTGTTGCCGTGTTAGTCTAGGACTCGTGATCTAGGTCGGTTAAGACTTTCCTTGTAGGGGAAGACTTGGCGCCTTTATAAGCCAGCCTTCCAGCAGCCTTAGGGCAACGCATACAACCTCATTGTAACCTGTACACATACTTGCCTTGAGTGAATTATAGCAGCACGTAGGATCTCGCCGCCGTTGTGAGATCCGAAGCTGGGTAAAATCGTGTGTGCAATCCCGTCACTGGAACCCTCCACGTTCTTCCCCACCTCCTCTACGGTACGTATGAATACTTCTAGTAGTTCCGCGTTACCAATACCTCGACAGTTGGCGCCCACCGTGGGGCCCAAGGCGTCGGGAGTTTTGTTTCAGGCGGGAGCATTGGGCGAGATCGGCAAGACTATGGCGGTTGGTCGCGCCCGCATCATCAACAACTTTGGGTGCATCGAAGACGACGGATCCTACGTCTCAGCAAACGACGCACTGGTGTCAAGCTTCGTCGTCCCCTTCGGCACCATCAACATCTTCATGGGTTTTACGGCTGAGGCGTATGGATTCCCCAGGGGATCCGCCGCCTTTTGGCCCACCCACCACCCCATCGATTATGCAATCGAGCAACAACACAGATCGGATCAGGCCTTTGTCTATCGCGATCTGAGTGACTCTGATACCCAAAGCGATTCTGGCTCCAGCTCTTATGAGCTTATGGAGCCCGCCTCTCGCTTTGTCGGTGTCATTGACGCATCTGGCCCCAAGCCGGCCGAATCTGACCCTGAGTCAATATTACCTGCCTTACAGACAGGAGCAGACTCAGAAGCCGGATCTGATGGCACCGCTCCAATGGCGGAAGATTCAGATCTCGATGAGCATAAGGAGGAAGACTTCGCAGCACAGGTTGCCGCGCGAGGCTATGGCTCATCCGATCCAAACGAAGTCTTAATGACTTTCCCGGCACAGATAGCTCTGAAGGATGCGGCCGCGGCTAAGCCAGACGAGGCTGAAGTTTCCTCTAGCATCAAACACATTGGTGACAAGGCGGAAAAGCCAGAGGATGTGCTGGACCCTAAAAGGCCTCCCCCGGCTGCGCCTATTGAAGAAGACCTGGAGCGGTCAAAGGAGGAACACATGCGCGCATTGGAGCTTCTCAAAACACCTTTGGGACCAAATCCAACCGCAGTTGAACTTGAGGAAAGACGGAAAGCGCTCCTGGCTGAGACTGAAGTCAACATCAAGTATAAGTTGTCCCTCCTGAACAAGGAAAAAGAGTTAATCCTAGTTGGAAAGGCTCTAGAAGAGGAAGAGTACCAGCGTGAGCGCGATGTTGAGAAATTCCGCAAAATACGAAGTATACGTGACCCTCTTCTGCATCGGGATCTGCAGGGAAACTTCGAGAAGACTTCTGCCCAAAAGCCTTTAAAGCCTTGGCAGAAATACTCTTTCAGAGTTAACCCTGATGGAGTCATATTCTTCTCCACCCCAGCCAAAAACCTAGAGGCGGCCAGGGAAATCATGGGAGACGAAGCAGTTCCAATTGAAGAGCGCCACCATTATTCTAAAATGCTCATCGAAAAGGCGGTAGAGCAGCAGGCTAAGGCGGACTCAAACTCAAAACTGGCGGACGACACGCGTCTTTGCAAGACAGCCGTTGCCGGCGGTGGAGATCCAGAGGAACCAGCTGGTTCCAGTAGCCATGGCAATAAGGGTAAAGAGCCTAGGAAGGACAAAGTTCCTGACAAACACAGGGATGAGTCAAAGACTGGGTCCAATCGCCATAGTGACAAAGGCAAGGACGACCACCGGCAAAGGATAACACACGCCATAAGAAGAGTGATCCGCCTCGCCGTGAAAGAGATCAAGACAAGGGGAAGGACGCACGGCGTGGGGGTGACCGGCTTAACATGCCACCTCCGCCCGCAGCACGGGCAAGAGACGAAGGAAGTAGGGCAACAGAGATCCGCCTCAAAGGCGATCTCGCTCCCGCTCCCCTCATCGCCAAAGCCGTCAGGAGGAGCCAAGGCGTAGCCAATCCAACAAAGGACCAGCCAGGGAAAACACTCATATCTCAGACGCCCGCATCCGCTCGATGAGATTAAAGCGGCCAAAGAAGAGTCTTACCTGGGCCCTGTGCTTTGGACCGGCGATTCGCAAGGTGCAACTCCCATCCTCGCTAGGCAATGTCAAGAAAATTGTGGACAAGTACAATGGCATTGACAAACCGGACATATGGCTGCCTGATTACATCCACGCCGTTGGTATTAATGACGGTGATTACAACGCAGCTGTACGTTTTCTTCCACTCATGTTGGAGGGAACGGCCCGGTATGGATCGACACTTTGCCAGAAAAGAGTATCCACAATTGGCAAGACATGCAGAAAACATTCATGCAACACTTCTCATGCACATACAAACGTCCAAAGGCTTACTCAGATCTACTAAAGTGCGCTCAAGTGGAGGGGGAGTCAAGCAGAGCTTTCATAGCTCGATGGACAGAGACAAAGAATGCATGCGAAGACGTTTCTGAGATCCAGGCCATACATGCTTTTATGAACAGCCTGAAGAAAGGCAACATGATGAGATATATGTTAGCCAGCCAAAACATCAAACACCTCGGCGAGCTCTTAGACAGCGCGAACAATTACGCTGCAGCAGAAGACGACGCTCGAGCTGACGACGGTGATCTGCGCATGGACATAGCTGTTAACCCGGAAAAGCGAAACAACAATCAAAGCCGGAAAAAGAAAGAAGCCAACGATGCGCCAGGACCATCAAAGGAGGTAGCCTTTGCCAATAAGAAGGGTGGCCAGAGCGGGGCTAGCAGATGGCAGAAGAAAGGCGATGACAGTCAAGGGTCAAGACCCATTAAAATCACCTATGACGACATCAAAGATGAACCTTGTGCCCATCATAGCAAGCTTGGCAAATGCACCCATACCAACAGGCAGTGCCGCCTTAACGATGATATCAAGAAGGATCCGGACGCTGGCTTCAAGGCAAAACAGTTCAAGCGCAAGAACCGTAAAGACAAGAAAGAGCAGAAGGACAACGAGGAAAGTGCTTCGGAGCCGGAAGATCAGGAGCCAAAGCACAAGAGGAGCAACAAGTTTCCAAGGGTCGAAACAAGCCTTGTTACTTTCCTTGCCACTCCTTCGGCCAAAAAGGAAAAGGCAGCCTGGAGGGAACTCAATGCCACTATGCCAGGTTCCCCAGTATCTCAACTGGTCCGAGCACCCCATTACATGGGACCGCAACGATCATCCTGATCATATTCCACAGAACCCAGGGAATTACGCGCTCGTTGTAAACCCAATTGTGCAGCAATGCAGGCTTTCTAAGGTGCTTATGGATGGAGGGAGTAGCATCAACATCCTCTATCTTGAAACCTTAAAGCGCATGCGCCTTTCTGAGACACAGCTAAAACATAGCACAGTCAAGTTTCACGGCATAGTGCCAGGCAGGCAGGCCAGTTCTATGGGAACAATCGTCTTAGACGTCACCTTTGGTGACGAAACAAACTATAGGACTGAGGAAGTTGCCTTTGAGGTGGTGGAATTCAAAAGTGCGTATCACGCAATCTTTGGCCGCCCAGCCTTTGCCAAATTCATGGCACGCCCGTGTTACATCTACAGCAAGCTCAAATACCTGGACCAAACGGCGTCATCACGGTCAATGGCGACTTCAAGAAGGCGAAGGAATGCGAAGCAGGAAACGCCGTCTTAGCAGAAGCAGTCATCAGCAAAGAAGAGCGAGCAGTACAAGAAAGAAGTTAACACCAATGAAATGCCGGATGGTAAGAAGCCTCCTTGCGCCTCGGATGTCACTTTCAAGGCCAGCTCAAACTCGAAGAAGATCGCGCTGGATGAGGCCGATGCAAGCAAGACGACGAACATAGGTGCGGACCTCAGTGACGCATAGGAAGGCGCGCTCGTCAAGTTCCTCCGTGAGCAACGGGATATTTTTGCATGGTCACCATCAGACATGCCAGGAGTACCCCGGGAACTTGCCGAGCACAGCCTTAATGTCGCCAAAGGTGCCAAGCCAGTAAAACAAGGTCTTCGTCGCTTTGGTCCAGAGAAGAAGAAAGCAATAGGAAAAGAGGTAGCTCGGCTTAGTGCCGCTAATTTCATTAGAGAGGTTATCCACACAGATTGGCTAGCAAATCCTGTATTAGTACCTAAGAAGGACGTGAAAGACTTGCGCATGTGCATAGATTTCACCGGCTTAAACAAAGCCTGTCCTAAAGACCCCTTCGCATTGCCGCGAATTGATCAGGTCGTAGATGCTGTATCAGGTTCTGAATTACTATGCTTTTTGGACGCTTACTCTGGCTACCACCAAATTAAGATGAAGGAGTCTGACCAAATTAAGACTTCCTTCATCACACCTTTCGGAACGTTTTGCTACATAACTATGCCTTTTGGGCTTAAAAACGCTGGCTCAACGTACCAACGGTGCATACAACGTTGCCTACACGATCAAATAGGCCGCAATGTTCACGCTTATGTCGATGACATTGCCGTTATGTCGCGAAAACGCGGCGATCTCATCGTTGACCTTCAAGAAACCTTTGATAACTTGAGAAAATATAACATGAAGCTAAATCCGGGAAAATGCTTTTTTGGCGTCCCAGCAGGAAAACTTTTAGGCTTCATTGTTTCAGAAAGAGGTCTTGAGGTTAACCCAGAAAAGATTCGAGCTATCATGGACATCAAAAAGCCTACTTGTCTTAAAGATGTCCAAAGGCTCGCAGGATCTGCAGCAGCTGTAAGCCGATTTATTAGTAGGCTTGGGGATAAAGCTTTACCCCTATACAGGTTGTTGAAGAAAACTAAGACGTTCGTCTGGACTGAAGAGGCAGATGCAGCCTTAGCACAGTTAAAAGACGCCTTAGTTTCAGCACCAATATTAGCGTCTCCTCTACCACAAGAGCCGATGCTACTTTACATGGCGGCTACCAACCTAGTTATTAGTGCAGTGGTTGTTGTTGAGCGAAAGGAAGAGGGCAAGGAGCTACCGGAACAAAGGCCGGTATATTATATCAGCGAAGTCTTCTCCGAATCCAAACAACGATACCCTCACTATCAGAAGCTGGCTTATGGAGTTTTCTTCGCAGCCAGAAAATTACGCCATTATTTCCAAGAGCACCCAATCACGGTAGTCAGTAAGGCGCCATTGGGTGACATTATAAACAACACCGATGCCACTGGACGTGTGGCTAAGTGGGGAATTGAATTGGCAGCCTTCGACATCCAGTACAAGCCACGTACAGCCATCAAATCCCAGTCCTTAGCTGATTTCATCGCAGACTGGACAGAAGCAATGGATGAACTTCCCCTCCCTGACGAAGAATATTGGGTTATGCACTTTGACGGCTCCAAAATGTTGCAGGGATCGGGAGCTGGCGTGGTACTGAAGAACCCTAAAGGAGACAAGATGTGCTATGTCTTGCAGATACACTTCAATGCCACTAATAATGTTGCAGAATACGAGGCTCTGTTGCATGGATTGCACGTCGCAAAGGATTTGGGCATTAGCCGTCTTTTGTGCTATGGCGATTCAGACCTCGTTGTTCAACAGTTAGAAGGGGCATGGGACGCGAAGAGCCCTACAATGGCTGAATACCGACGCACGGTAGACGAGTTTGGTCGGTGTTTTATCGGCTTAGAAGTCAAGCATATCAAAAGGGAGGAAAATGAAGCAGCGGACGCCTTAGCCAGAATGGGCTCGAAAAGATCGAAGGTGCCCTCCGATATATTTTGGAGCACCTGTACGTGCCGTCTATTAAAGGCGGAGATGAGGATGACCCCATGGCTTCGCAGTCTGTTTCCGTCATGCTGGTGAAGCCAGATTGGACACAGCCCTACATAAATTTCCTCCTTAACAAGGAAGAGCCAGAGGATGAAGTATTAAGGCGGCAAGTTGTGCGCAGAGCTAAGGCATACACAATAATAAATGGAGAGCTATACAAGCGGAGTACCACAGGTGTATATCAACGATGCGTTTCGCCGGAAGAAGGACAGAGATACTAGAAGAGATCCATGGTGGATGTTGCGGTCATCATGCCTCTGCCCGAGCAATTGTCGCCAAAGCTTTTAGACATGGATTCTACTGGCTCACAGCAAAGCAAGACGCAGAAGAACTCGTCAAGAAATGCGTTGGATGCCAAAAGTATGCAAGACAGCCAAAGATGCCAGCCCAGGAATTGCGCACCATTCCAATCACGTGGCCATTTGCGGTCTGGGGACTGGACATGGTAGGTCCATTCAGGACTGCGCGAGGCGGCGTCAAACATCTCTTAGTTGCGGTGGATAAATACACCAAGTGGGTTGAAGCTAAGCCCATAAAAAAGCTTGATGGGGCAACAGCCAAGAAGTTCGTCATTGAGGTTATAACGAGATTTGGCGTCCCCCACAGTATCATTACGGACAATGGGACAAACTTCGCCGTAGGAGAACTGGCAAAGTACTGTGGTGAAGTTGGTATTCGTTTGGACTTAGCATCTGTGGCTCATCCACAATCGAATGGCCAAGTTGAGCGAACCAACAGTATAATCTACAGGGAATAAAGCCAAGATTGAAGTGCCTTTGCATAGAGCAGCTGGAGCATGGGTAGAAGAATTACCTGCTGTCTTATGGAGCATACGCACAACTCCAAGCAGCGCAACAGGCTATACCCCTTTCTTTCTCATATATGGCGCTGAAGCGGTACTCCCAACCGATGTCCTGCACGACACACCTCGTGTAACAGCCTACGTTGAAGCAGACGCAGAAGAAGCCAGACAGGATGGCTTAGACCTTCTCGAAGAAGAGCGTGAGATAGCGCTTCAGCGCTCCGCCATTTATCAGCAGAACATGCGGCGTTACCACAGTCGCAAGGTAAGACGGAGATCGTTTCGAGAAGGCGATTTGGTGCTTCGCCTTGTTCAGCAAAAGGAGCACAAACTATCTCCCATATGGGAAGGACCCTTCGTTATCAGCAAAGCGCTTAAGAACGGGGCATATTATCTTGTGGACCTCCGTGATATCGAGAAGAAGAAGAAAAGAGGCCGCAAAAGGAAAAGGAACGAAGAAGCAGTGCTCAAGGAGACGAAACGTCCTTGGAACATTGAGCAGCTACGTCCTTTTTACACTTAGCAATTCTATTGTAATCACACCATATATGATTATGAAATAAAAGTCTTTGGTTCCCTCAATTATTTTTATGCATGAGTTTTCGCCGTCTTTTATTTCCATTTGATCATATATTTCGATAAAAATATCAATGTTAACCCGAATTGGCTTCGTGCTTGTGGTTACTCACATGATGCTTTTGCCTTAAGGCCTTACAAAAATTAAAATTGCATCCGTCTAAGAGTATTTATCTGATCGCATATATGCTGGCTTGTCTTAGTAGATGCTTTACGCACCAAAAGCCGGCGCCGTTTCTGTGTTTAAACAGTTTGGTTACTAACCCTGTTGCCAGCGAAGTGTTCCGTGCTTTAGGTTCTGCCAGCATACGAAAAGGCTAAAGCATATAAGCCAGAAAACTTGAAGACGGATAAGGAGCATAGTTTGCAAGCCTTTTAAAAATAAGTGCATGCGTTGCAAAACAAACATGTTCAACAGATAAAAAGGCTCCTGCCATTACAAAACATAACTTAACAAGTCTTTTGTGCCATCTTTCATGACACGCTTAATGCAAAGTTTTTTCCTGCATCTTATGCAGGGGACTGAGGAGGCGAAGGCACAGGGGACTTGGATGGATCCAGCGTAGCTTCAGACTCGCCTTCTTCTTCTTCTTCATTTCCGTCTTCTGACTCATCGCCATTGCCAGTGGTGGGGCTTCGGCTTCGTCATCAGACACGTCGTCAGGACGGGGAGGCACAGGCTTCTTGGAGAAGAAGATAGACAAGTCTACCATCTCCGCAACAGCTGAGGCAAAGCCAGAGACAGAGGCATAGACCTTTTCTTTGACGAGCTCGTTGCCGTCTCTGTCCTTGGCTGGGAAACACTTGATAATGCGCCACATGTTGACCTCGGGGTAGTGGCCGCGAACAAGTCCTAGAGCAAGTTTTGCTCCGCCTCTAGCTGCTGAGCGAAGACGCTCCACCACCTCTGGGACGCAGTTCTGAAGAAGTGGCAGCAAGTTGCTGGTGTTTGTCACTTGGGGCAGCTGTTTTGGGAAGATGTTGGCAACAACGTCTCTTCCCGCAGCATACAGCCCTGACACAATCTCGCCACACTCCAAGATAAGCTCCAGGCGCGTCTCAGAGGTAAGCCTTTCCCCAAATCCAGCTGGAACTGAGGAAGGGAGGAATGGAAAAAATTAAGGCGCATTGAACTGTTTGAATAAAGGCGAAAAGTGACAGAAAGTGCGAGAAGTAAAGAAGAAAGACTCACTTAGCAGTTCTCGTCAATGGCGGTGCTCTCATCAGCTTGGCGTTCAAGACGACCTTGTAAGCTCTGGATTAGGAGCCCATCCTTTTCAGCCTGTCGCTGCAGTTTCAAAAGTTCTGCCTTCAGTGCGTTCTGTCCTTCAGCGGCGCTGTCTTGGACGGCTTTAAGATTGGCCTCGGCCGTCTTCGGTTCTCCTCCAGTTGCTTAAACAAGGCGGCATTTTCCCGCCTTACCACTTCTATATCGCCAGTCTCGCTGACGATCTGTTTTGCCTTCGCCACAACAGCTGCGCAAAACACATTGCATGTGTTGAGCATCTTATGTCTTAAAATGAACTAAAGTCACATTGCATGTGAAAGAACAACATTTACCTTTGTTCGCCTTATTTTCGGCGACGGCTTGCTTGAGCACTTGCCTTTGGTTACTCAGTGAGTACCATAGATCGCATGTAAGTTGCTCACTGCTCTGCTAAGGCAAGGGTAGTAGTAAGTAAGAAAGGTAAAGGCAGTAAGGTATGGCTACAATGGGCTTGGGGACTGAGTCTTTATCACATTAAATAAAGGCCATTACGTCGGCTTAGTCAAAGCACAACGTAATGCCCGGGGACTAGTATGTACATAAAGACGGAATGTTTACCTGCATCATGGCCTTCAAGGCTTTGTAGCTCTTCTTCATTGTGACGTACAGCTCGTCACAATTATCTTCCAGATTCAAGATGGTCAATGTTGACCAACTGGCCTTAGCTTCGGAGGCGGCTCGTTGCGCTCCTTCTCATCGGCAAGCATGGCGGCGATGTTGGGTAAGATGTACCCCTCGTCGTCAAAGAGCTCTTGCTTCACCATGTTGCGGATAGCCTCACGAGTAATGGGCTCGTTCGGCTCTTCTGACTGAAGTACCGCCGCCTTCCCAGCAGCGGCAGCCCTGGCCAACTTTTCAGTTTCCGTCTTATCAGGTAAGACGGCTGAGTCCAGATCTATATGATGATCTTCAGATGGGCCTGGGGCTGTCTCTTGTTGAACGGAGGGAGTGGGGGGAGCGATGGCTGGAGAAGGCTCAGTCTTTCTTTGCCTGGAAGAAATTACTTTCTTCCTCTTGAGAGGTGCAGTTGGTTTGATCCTGCAAATCACATACAAAATAAGATAACATTCATAGACATTGTTCGCCTTACTAAAGAAATTGAGGTTCGGCTTACTTCTGTACTGGAGCATTGAAGGCCGCATCTTCATCGTCCTCAATGTCGAGCACTTCGGCGTTAACAGGGATGGCTTTCTCACGCTTCCGCCTTTCTGCTGCTGAAGTTGCTGCAGTAGCTCCTGAAGCCTTTCGTTTCCGAGTCTTTGAGGGCTCGGGTGCCGCTTCAGGCACGTAAAACAAAGGAGCCAGCAGATTATCCGGCAAAAGGGCGAGCTGAAATCAAAAGTGGTGTTAGTAAGGCAAACATTGTGGAAGTATAAAAACAGTAGTGGTAAATGCCTTACCTTTGGAGCTGGGTTGGCGGCTGTGTACATAGGACGCTGCTCTGTCAGCTGGATCCTTTCCTTGGCAATCCTCTTAAAGCGATACACAAGGGCGTCTTGCGTAAGGTCACTCTCACTAACACGGAGGGGATCTTTCTTCTGGTCCGTGTAGTGGCACATGAGTCCTTTGCGATCTTTCAAAGGCTGGATTCGTCTTGACAACCAGCATAGGATGGTGTCTGCGCCCGTGAGCTTGGGCACAGCAGTCTTTGTCAAATACTCAATCCGCCTTTGCATGCGACGGAGGTTGTCAGGAAGGACCTTCAGTGGTTTCTCGCCCCAAGAAAGGCGAGGCTCCGCAGGCAAAGGAGAAAAGCGAGGAAGTCCTATGTCTTTGCCTACTGGCGCCATGTCTTTGCAGTAGAAGAAGGAGCTATTCCAGCCTTTAATGGAATCTATTTTTGGCGCCTTAGGATACCAGTCTCTGCCTCTACGAAGGTTGATGCTAACTGTTCCTAAGGAAAGCAGTTCTTCCTTCTCTGTTTGGCGCTTGCAAGTAAAGCAGTACTTGAAGAATTCTAAGCTGGGCTCTATGCCTAGTATCCTTCGAATAAAGCCATAAAGCCAGCTATGTACAAGATGCTATTGGGGCCTACGCTGTGAGGCTGAAGGCCATAGTAGTCTAAGACTGATTGGAAAAAAGGATGCGGAGGCAAAGACAAACCGCGGAGGAGATGTGAGACGAGGAGCACTCGTTCATCGCCGGCGGGATCTGGAGCAGGGTGGCCGTACGCTGACCGCCAGTGGCATTTCTCCTGTGGTGGAGGATGCCCTCCTTTTCCAGCTGCGTGAGGTCCGCGTCGGTGATGGTGGAAGCTGCCCAGTTGCGGGATGAAGCTTCCTCTCCCTCCTCCTCTGCCTCCGCCGCATCGCCCTCGTCGGAGGGCTGGGCATTCTTCTCTGCTTCAATGGAGGTGGCCGCAGAACTTGTCGCCGCTGCCGCGCGAGATGCAGATGCATCCGCGGTGCTCGATCCCCTCATGGCCAGATCTTGTCCCTCCGCCGCCGCCGACGCCGTTGCCGTTGCTGCTCCCGCGGTTGCATCGGAGCTCTCCATGGGGGGTGCGCAGGTGGTGGTGGAGGAGCTCGCCGGAGTTCAGATAGGATGAGGCGAGGAGGACGATGAACAGGAAATGAACCGATGGAGAAAATCAGTTCCCCTTTTATGGGGGCCGTGCGCCGCGATTAGTGCGGTGAGATAACGCTCGCGTGATCTTCGCCACGCGTCCCGCAACGGTCAGTTAGTGGGCATCTTCTCCCGCACGCCTCGGAGATCGTGTGCGGAAAAATAGCAGTAATGGCGGCACAACGTCTCTCTGCCTGTCCAGACTGTCGTGGACTGGCTTTGACTGCGGTGACGTCATGACAAGACTCAACGCTGACAGAATCTTTCTGCCAGATTGTTCCAAGTGCAGGAGAGTTCGGCTTAATCCTTAAGGCAGACTGAATGTCTCATTTTGGAATGCTCCAAGCTCTTCTGTCCGCCTTGCACAAAGGCGAAAGCCCGTGTTTCACAAAGACGGCAAACGAAGAACTTAAACCTTTCCGGGGACTACTGTGGAGGTTATGCCGAACGGGTATACCTGCCACGGTGGATAAAACCTGGCCCACCAGGGAGGCCCATCAGATAAAGCCGGAGGGCTTAATGGAGAAGGCCTCATGGGCTTAGGCGCAAGGATAAGCTCTGGGCTGGCTTAGTGAAGTCCAAGACGAAGGCCTGGCTGCGTTCGCCTTAGGGAGCAAGTTAGGGTTTGTTGCCGTGTTAGTCTAGGACTCGTGATCTAGGTCGGTTAAGACTTTCCTTGTAGGGGAAGACTTGGCGCCTTTATAAGCCAGCCTTCCAGCAGCTTAGGGCAACGCATACAACCTCATTGTAACCTGTACACATACTTGCCTTGAGTGAATTATAGCAGCACGTAGGATCTCGCCGCCGTTGTGAGATCCGAAGCTGGGTAAAATCGTGTGTGCAATCCCGTCACTGGAACCCTCCACGTTCTTCCCCACCTCCTCTACGGTACGTATGAATACTTCTAGTAGTTCCGCGTTACCAATACCTCGACATCACATGAAAATAGAAAATGAAGCAAAAGGAGCATCAAGAAGCAAATTCGAAACACATTTAAGTCTAGCCCACTTCCTATGCATAGGAATCTTGTACCCAAATAAATTCATAAAGATCAAAGTGACAAGCATCGGAAGATAAAACAAAAGCAACTTCAAAACTTTCAGTATATAGAGAGGTGTTTTAGTACCATGAAAATTTCTACAACCATATTTTCCTCTCTCATAATAATTTTCAGTAGCATCATGAACAAACTCAACAATATAACTATCACATATAGCATGCTTTTCATGATCTACAAACACATAATTTTTATCAACCTCCAAAATAGTGGGATCAAAAATTTTAAACCCACTTTTAAGAATTTTATAACAAGATGATTGATCATTCTCAAGAGGTATGGGACTCCATCTAGATAAATTCAAGACCTCTCCAATCCCATTTCTAATAGTAGTACAATTAATATTATCAACCAATATAGGACCGTCATCTAGAGCTTTATCTTAAACATTTTCTAAACAAACTTTCTCATTACCATGCATTTTGAAATTAGGCAGAAATAAAGGATTATCATAAGATTTATCAAAATAGCATGCATTATCATAAATAACAGTAGCATAATCATTTCCACAAGTTCTACTCATAGGGAATATTTTAAGAGAATCACATGAACATAACATTCATCCTCCTTTGGTAAGCATGGAGGGCAATCAAATTGTGTAAGAGATAAATAGTTAGTCTCATTAGAAGGTAGGCATGGGTAGATAATCCATTCTTTCTCCTTTTATTCATCACTCTCCTCTTCTTTTTGATCCAATGAGCTTTCAGCTTCAGCGGTTGTTTCTTCTTCTATAGGTTCCTGCAAGACAATGGTCTCTACTTTTTGAGGATGTCTTTTCTCAAGAAATTCAGGAATATAAGGATTATCATTATAATACCCAAGGCAATATCCAAGCATAGCAAAAGTATCAGATTTATAAGGAGCTTCATCTTGATTTTAAGCAAAGCTGCGATTTCATAAGCTCCCATAAAGACAAAAAATTCTTCAATTTGCTCAAGTTTATCAAAGTCATAATATCCTCTAGCATACGAAGCCAGCGTTTCATTATCACTATAATCACATTGAAAAGGGAGGTGCTTATGTCTCCTACAACAACGAGATTCATTAAAGCACCAAGATTCATCATATGTAGAACACAAGTTTGTAGAAAAATTATGCAGTTTAATTACTTGTAGTGAGAGATGCTTCCCTTTTTCAGACCAGAGGTGTTCATTTAATTTATTTTCTCTATCCTTAGTAAGCCATCCTGACAAATAAGATCTAGTTTTCCAGAAAATAGGCATGGCAACAGTTTTTTTAGATTTTCGGTTTTAATTTTTTTTATGGATTTTTGGGTATATAAGAAAAATAAAACTAAACAAAAATAAACTAGACAAAAGTAAACTAGGATAAAATAAACTAAATAAAAATAAACTAAGCACAAATAAACTAGATAAAAGTAAACTAGACAAAACAAAATAAAATAAAAACATCGAGATAGGTAAAGTGTACTCCCGAGGTGAACTTATGAGTAGAGCTATGTTCCCCGGCAACGGCGCCATAAAATAGTCTTGATGACCCACAAATATAGGGGATCGCAATAGTCTTCGAGGGAAGTAAAACCCAAATTTATTGATTCGACACAAGGGGACACAAACCATACTTATAAGTCTTAACAGCAGAGTTGTCAATTCAGCTTCACCTGGAAAAGCACCAGTAACAAGGGTGATGTGAAAGCAGTAGTGATATGAGAGCAATAGTAACGGTAACGTAGCAGTAGTAACAGTAACACAGAGGCAATGGCACCAGAAAATAGTTGATACTACTTCTAATGGCGTACTTGACGGGAAAGCAATGATAATTACAGATGGACCGGGGTTCCCAGCTATCAACACTAGAGGTAATTGATAGAATTGATCATACGTAGGTAATTGATAGAATTGATCCAATAACAAGTGTTGGGTGAACAAATTACAGTTGGGCAATTGATAGAATTGAAATAGCATTAAGACAGAACATCCAATCTATTAATCATACGTAGGCATGTTTTCCATATATAGTCATACGTGCTCGCATTGAGAAACTTGCATATCATCTTTTCTCCTACCAGCCCGTTTGTTGCGGGGCCTCAAGGAAAACTACTGGTAATTAAGGTGCTTCTTTTAATAGAGCACCGGAGCTAAGCATTAACACTTAGTGAAAACATGTGATCCTCATGTCAAAACCATCCCCTCCAGTTATCCCAGTTGCTGTCACTCTGGGACCTCGGGTTCCGGACAAGGACATGTGCAAACAACATGTGTAGATACAATCTAAGCAGTAATAACAGAGCTTAAATCTAAGATCATGCCACTCGTGCAGTAGTGACAAGCATTAAACACAACAAGATTGCATCAACAATAACTTCACATACTTAAAGATAGACTGATCATAATGTAATAATTCATCGGATCCCAACAAACACAACACCGATTACATCAGATGGATCTCAGTCATGTAAGGCAGCTCATGAGATCATTGTACTGAAGTACATGGGAGAGAGAGTACCAACTAGCTACAGCTAGAACCCGTAGTCCATGGGTGGACTACTGACAGAGCATGATGGAGGCGGTGGCATCGATGGAGAAGGCTCCGGGGGTCAATCCCCGTCCCGCCAGGGTGCCGGAACAGGACCTTCTAACCCCCGAAACTAGGTTTCGATGGCGGCGGAGCTCTGGGACTTTTCTTGGGATATGACATATTATATTAGGGTTTTTGGGGCAGGAGCATTATATAGGCGAAAGGGCGGCGGCTAGAGACGTCCGAGGCGGCCACGCCACCCCACGGCGTGGTAGGAGGTGGGGCCACGCGGGCCCCTGGCGTAGCTGCCTCGTGGCTCCCCTCCGTCTCTCCTTTGGACTCCATGTACGTGTTGGAAAAATAGGAGGGTCACGTTGATTTTTGTCCAGTTCCGAGAATATTTCCAGAACAACTTTTTTGAAATACAAAAATAGCAGAAAACAAGAACTGGCACTATGGCATCTTGTTAATAGGTTAGTCCCAGAAAATGCATAAAATGCTATGAAGTGTGTGTAAAACATGTAACAATTGGTATAATTTGAACATGGAACATCAAAAATTATAGATACGTTTGAGACGTATCATCATCAGCGAATGCCGCGAACAACGGTGTTCCCCACCGCGCGGCGCAGCAGGCTCAACCTGCGCCGCGTCCACCTCCACTGCGTGGTGCTCGGCGAGGACGACAGCAGCGACTCGTGCCTGGACACCACCGACGAGAAGAGGAGTAGATTAGGTTTAGTTTAAGTTTCCTCAAATTTCATTCTACTTTTTTGTAATATATAACAAATATGAAATGCAGTGCAAATTTGTCTCTATTTAATTAAGTTTTATTTGTTTGGGGTGCGCCAATGTGGGTTGCACCCCCAATTGACAGGACACATGTCCGGCACCCTCAAATTGAGGCCAAATTGGTAGGTGACGCACACCCAATTGGGGTGCTGGTGTAGATGCTCTTAGGGAGGCCAATAGTGAACTTATGAATTTGCTAAGTTTTATGAGGTAGGTTATGGTATTTGGTACGGTGAGCCTCCAATTTTTTATTAGAGCTTTAATTGCGAATGATGTACCGTTGATTGATACTCCCTCCGTTGCTTGATGTAATACCATCTCTAAGAGAGCCCTTATAACGCCGAAACCCGTAAAAGTCCGGCGACTTTACGGGCCGAGGCCGGTTTTGTGGCCAGAGCAAAGCCCGTAAAGATGGCTCGGCCTGTAAACAGGATAAGGGCGCCCGTGGATATGCTGGCCGAGGGCCATTTCACGTGTCGAAACCCTCATCATCCCACCATCACCGACGAGCATTCCGCCCACCGCACCGCCGCCTTCGACGCATGATTCAGCCGTCATCTTTGCAGATCCAGCGCCGCTGCCGAGCTAGGATGGCCCCGAAGAGGGAGATCTCGCCGCCGCTGTCGGGTGACGACCGATTCAGAGGCGACTACTCCAACGAGCGGCGGGCGCAGTTGGTCCGCAGCGATGACGCGCGAAAGTGCTCCTCGCGCAAATGGACCAACAAGAACCGGCCGGTGCCAAAGCTGCTCCGCATTCACGTGGTCGAGGAGTTCGACCGCCTCCGATGGCAGCGCGAGCAAGAGCGCCGCCGACGCGCGCAACTCAACGGAGGCGAAGGCATCTCCAGTGGCGGCGCGAGCAGCTCCACCGCGACACTTGCTCTTCCTCCGCCGATGAATACGACGCCGGCCTCTTCGGGTCCTCCGTAGCACTGGAGGATTTCATCCCCGACGACCAGCTTAAGTCTATCACAGCTCAAGTGATGCTGCGCTCCATACGGGAGGCGGCGGAGAAGAAGGCGGGGCTCGACCTCGACGCGGAGATCAAAGATATCCTTCTCAACCAGGGGTTCGAGCAAGACCGCGCCACCGCGGAGAAGAAGGCAGCTTTGGAGGAGGACGCGGGGAACGTCATCGACCTCATCTCCGACGAGGACTGAAGCTCCAACGCCGCGTCGTCGCCGCGCCGGAGGCTCCGGTGAGCCGAATTTTGGTACTAGGGTTCGGGCGGCGACGGTTTAGTCTAGTTTAGCATTTTGGTTCAGCATTATGTAAATCCGTATGCATCGATCAAGAACTAGTGTATGCAATGAATCGATGAAGAAGTAGTGTTTCTTTCTGCCAAATTTGCAAAATTTTACAGATTCGTTTAAAGTTACTGCTATATGCGCCGCGCGTATTTGGGTGCACAAATGACTGAAACTCGAACCGCAAAAAGGGTTTAGGTTTGGCGTTATAAGGACTCTCTTGGAGATGCTCTAAGGTGCCTAAGGTTTTGATAAAAAAAACTAAAATATAGGGTGTACTTCTTTCACCACTCATATGAATAATTTTTTTAGAGATATTATTATGTTTTCTTATCCCATGTAAACTCCTTTTATTCCTACGCTAATTAGCCAAACATAATTCTACCAAAAACTAGTGTAACTAGATGATACCCGCGCGTTGTTGCGGGACATAGGGTTAAAATATTTATTGCATTTGGGAAATGACCATTTCAAATAATTAACAAAAGTATAAGAATATCATATAATATCATGATTACAAAACAAAATAATTTAGTTGTTGTGACAGAAAACAAAGCATCTTAAGAAGTCTCGATTACATCTTGCAGGTCTCAATGCTGCAATCTGCCTCCCACTCAAATCTATTATAGGTAGAAAGGGAAACCACATTTAAACCGATAAGGATTTAGTAATGATCAACCGAAAAGTTTGGTTTTGCCCAACTGAAGATGTTGGCGGAGCAGACTACTTCAAGTAACAATAGGAGGCTGCTGGAGCAAACGTCCCAGCTGACCAGCTTTCTAGTATTTGTTCACAATATTTGTAATAACCAAAATCGAGACATGTTCCCGAAAATCAAGTCTCAGATTAAAATATACTGATGAGGGATCACCTCTGCAAGTCCCAGGGTCGAGTACCCCAGGTTGAATGAGAGGAAGAAGATGGCGCGCTGGTAGTTCCGGATGGCTGACAAGCAAGGATTTACCCAGGTTTGGCCCCTCATGGTGAGGTAAAGACTTACATCCTGCTTGTTTGATCTTGTATTGATGATTATATGAGGTTACATGGTGGCCGCGAGGGCGATGAGAGACGTGGTCTCGCTGTGCTATGGCGTGTATGTTGTGTCCTGTATGGATCTATCCATGGGGGTGCCCCTGCCTGGCTTTATAAAGGGAGCTAGGTAGGGTTTACAAGAGTCCTAGTAGACTACGTCTTTGAGTCCTTTCCTTGTACTGCAAGTCGTGACTTGTCGGGCTTCATGGGCCTCCAGGTGCTAGGCCGCATCGGGTACGCCAATAGTGGGGTGCCCGGAGGGTATGCCCACGTCAGGAGCCCCTAGTGTCTGGTCGATACGAAGAATCGGGCAGAGCCTAAAAGCAGTATGTCGTGTAGGCGTAGTCGATGCGTCGGGTATATGTTGATGACCAAGCGCTGTCATGTAAGCAGTATATGTTGATGACCATGATTTGACAGTTGAATCATTTATGAGAAATCCAGTGTAGGTGTAAGAAAACTGATAGTAATAAATCCGATGCGATCGATAGAGAGACCGACTTTAAGAAATTCGGTGCGGGCCATAAAGAACCCGACTTTGATAAATCCGGTGCAGGTTATAGAGACACCGACTTTGATAAATCCGGTGTAGGCTGTAGAGAGCCCAACTTTGATAAATCCAGTGCTGGCTTTGATAAATCCGGTGCAGGCTGTATAGAACCCGACTTTGATAAATCCGGTGCAGGCTGTAGAGAACCCGACTTTGATAAATCCGGTGGAGGCCGTAGAGAACCCGATTTTGAGAATTATGTAGCACTCGAGCCGGTGGCGAGTGCCCTCCCGATGGGAGTAGTCAATGAAATTTGAGTTGTCCAAGGAGATGCTCAACTCGGACGCGCACCCGTTGGGAGTACTGCCAGGTTGGAGTCGACCGCGGCGAGTGTCGCAATGGTTGCCGTGGAGGAAGTCGATTGCAAGCGACGAGTAGTCCGTGATCGCAGCCTTCCACATAATGGTTGTCCTCTGATACGTCTCCAATGTATCCATAATTTCTGATGTTCCATGCATGTTTTATATCAATTGCCACATGTTTTATATACGCTTTATATCATTTTTATGCATTTTCTGGGACTAACTGATGACGTGAAAGACACACGTTCGTTGGGAACCCCAAGAGGAAGATATGATGAGTACAGCAGCAATTTTTCCCTCAGTAAGAAACCAAGGTTTAATCGGACCAGCAGGAAGTCGGCGATGTAGAGCCCTCCGGTGATGATTCACCTCTCCGGCAGGGTACCGGGAAGAGCTTCAGAACCCTCCCGAGTTAGGGTTGATGGCGGCGGCGGCAGCGGATGTTTTCTGGAAATATGGCTCGGGTGTTTAGGGTTTTCGCCTCGGGGGGCATAAATAGGCGAAGGGGCGATGTCGGTGGAGGCCCGAGGCTCGCTCCCCACATGGCGGCGTGCCATGGGACCCACCCGCGCCGTGGGGTGGGGACGGCGCCTCGGTGCCCCCCTTCATCTCTCCTTCGGACTTCGTGAACGTGTCGGGAAAATAGGAACGTGGCATTTTGTTTCGTCCAATTCCGAGGATATTTGCGGAACTGCTTTTCTGAAACCAAAAACAGCAGAAAACAGGAACTGGCACTATGGCATCTTGTTAATAGGTTAGTCCCAGAAAATGCATAAAATTGCCATGAAGTGTGAATAAAACATGTAGCAATCAGTATAATACAAGCATGGAACATAAGAAATTATAGATACGTTGGAGACGTATCAAGCATCCCCAAGCTTAGTTCTACTCGTCCTCGAGTAGGTAAAACGGTAACAACAAATAATTTCTGAAGTGACATGCTACCCACATAATCTTGATCAAATAATATTGTAAAACATGTGAGCTGAGATCAAATCATTCAAAGCAAAAGTCTATAATTGATATTCAATAAGAGATAACAAAGCAAGATAGTTAAACAAGCTAAAAGTTTTCATGAACTATTGCTTTAAAGACATGAAACCGTACAAGGTTCATTAAAGATGTTTTAAGTATCCAGTGTAGGAGTTCTATGCTTCAATTTCAAGCATCAAGCAATTTTTATAACATAGAAGGATTCAGTCAAGTAAATATAAACATGAACGTCATGATTCAACTGTTTCGAAGCCTACTCAACCGGTGAGCGTAAGCATTTGGTATTGGCACTAGGATGTTATGGCTAAAAGAACATTAATGGGGGTTTGGAAGGCCAAAGGAAGAAAGTCTCACAAAGCTATAAGTGATCATTAGACAAGAGGAAGTCTTATAATCGAAGCTATGTAAGGAGTAGTGATTGCCATGCAACGGATGCACATAGAGCTATATGTGTATGAAAGCTCTCCAATGGAACTAGTGGGGGTGCATCCAACTTGGTTGCTCATGAAGACCTAGAGCACTTTTTGAGGAAGCTCATCATTGGAATATACAACCCAAGTTCTATAGTGTAAATTTCCCACATAGTTATACTAGTAAGACATGGAAACTCTCTCACATGGAGTATAGGTGCTAAACATGAGCACAAACGATGACTATGAATATGCAGGTGCTGAAACATGAGCACAAGTGTGGATAAAGGATAGTAATGTTGCCCCCTTTTTCTTTATTCCTATTTTTTTCTTTCTTTTTTCTATTTTTTTTTCTTTTTCTGTTTCTCTTTTCGATGGCCTCCATGGCTCTTTTCACTTTTAGGGGCAACATCCTAATATGACAACACACTTTTTGGTACAAATAACTCATAACGAACAAAACATGATGTATGAAACTGTATGCCTCTGCCAATGTAGCAGGATGTGCAATGATCTATCGTAACATGGGTAAACCACACATCAGCTGTATAGAATCATGCAAAGCAATATATAAATGATAAATGACAACAAGTCATGTAATGTAAGATGGAAGTTGCATGGTAATATATCTCGGAACAGCTATGGAAATGTTGTGGTAGGTAGGTATGGTGGCTGTTTTGAGGAAGATGTATGGGCTTATGTGTAGGAGAACAAGAGAAAGTCCTCGCACGGGTTTGGATGTACTGGCGAAATATGCACAACTCTCAATGTGTGCAGAAGGCAATGCACAGCACCAAAGAGGCTAGCAAATTTGGATGGTGGAAGTGCCAAAAACCGTAGCTTATCATTAGTCAAAAAGAACTCACAAGCTTATTGCAAACAACTAGCAGGTTCAACATTAAGAGCATGATTAAAATTCACTCCAAGAAGGGCCGTTCACGGCGGTACAAGTACCCCGCTAGATCCCTCAACCTTCAGCACAACTCAGTTATTACGAATCACCTTTAGACATGGAAAGCTATCAAGTCCAACTACACCTTCAACAATTTTAGTAGAGTTTGTACTACGGCACAAGCTTAAAGACAACAATCCACTAATGATTTTAACTTAACTAACCAGCAAGCTTTACCATCTAAATATCTCAAAACGTTTGCAAAGAATCAAGTTATCAAAGTTCAATGATCTACAAGATTATGCAAGTTATTCATTATACCACTACCACATGCAACATTTTCTGAACCAACACATCAACCAAGCAACTCTCCAAGTAATTTACAAATGAAACAAGAGAGTACTTTCCACAAGAATTAACAGCTCTAAAAGAGATGCATGAAAAACAGGAGCTAAAAGCATAGCAGTAGCTAGATAAGAATACTCAAAAGATATAAGTGAAGAATATGAGTATTCACATGAAAAAGCGGAGCGTGTCTCTCTCCCACACAAGAATGCTAGGATCCAACTTATTCAGAAAATAAAAACAACAAAGCAAAATAAAAGCACACAGACGCTCCAAGTAAAATACATAAGATGTGGAAGAATAAAAATATAGTTTCACTAGAGATGACCTGATAAGTTGTTGATGAAGAAGGGGATGCCTTGGGCATCCCCAAGCTTAGACGCTTGAGTCTTCTTGAATATTGCTGGGGTGACCCACGGGGGCATCCCCAAGCTTAGGCTTTTCACTCTTCTTGATCACATCATATCATCCTTCTCGCTTGCTCCTTGAAAACTTCCGCCACACCAAACTCAAAGTAATTCTCATTAGAGGGTTAGTGCATAATAAAAAATTCACATGTTCTACTATGACACAATCATTACCAATGCTTCTGGACATTAACTACGGCCACTGATGTTTTATGGAGCAAAGAAATCCAATCAAACATAGTAAAAGAGGCAATGCAAAATAAAAGGCAGAATCTGTCAAAAACAGAACAGTCTATAAAGATGAATTTTTTTGAGGCACTTAACTTGCTCAGATGCAAAAATCAAAACTAATGAAAGTTGTGTACATATATAAGGATCATGCATGATTTTTTCAGAATGTTTAGATTTTTCTGGAGTGAATACAGCTCAAAACGGTGGACAGAAAAAATCTGTCACTGCGCAGAAATCCAAATCTAGCATCAACTTTCAACTAGAGACTTTACTTGGCACAACAATGCAATAAAATAAAGATACAAAGGAGTTGTTACAGAAGTAAGCAACACCTTGACTCAAAATAAAATAAAATGACAGAAAATAAAAAGGTGGGTTGTCTCCCATAAGCGCTTTTCTTTAACGCCTTTCAGCTAGGCGCAGAAAGTGAAAATCAAGTGTTCTCAAGAGAAGAAGCATCAACATCATAATTTGTTCTAATAATAGAATCAAAAGGCATCTTCATTCTCTTTCTAGGGAAGTGTTCCATACCTTTCTTGAGAGGGAATTGATACTTAATATTCCCCTCTTTCATATCAATAACAGCACCAACAGTTCGAAGAAAGGGTCTTCCCAAAACAATAGGACAAGATGCATTGCATTCAATATCCAAAACAACAAAATCAACGGGGACAAGGTTATTGTTAACCATAATATGAACATTGTCAATTCTCCCCAAAGGTTTCTTCATAGAGTTATCAGCAAGATGAACATCCAAATAACAGTGTTCCAAAAGTGGCAAGTCAAGCATATCATAAAGTTTCTTAGGCATAACAGAAATACTTGCACCAAGATCACATAAAGCATTACAATCAAAATCATTCACTTTCATTTTAATGATGGGCTCCCAACCATCTTCCAACTTCCTAGGGATAGAAGCTTCATGTTTTAATTTCTCTTCCCTAACTTTCATGAGAGCATTTGTAATATGTTTTGTAAAAGCCATGTTTGTAGCACTAGCATTAGGACTTCTAGCTAGCTTTTGCAAGAACATAATAACTTCAGAAATGCTAAAACCATCAAAATCAAAATCATTATGATCAAAAGTAATGGGACCATTGCCTCCAATACTTCGAAAAATTTCAGCACTTTTATCAGAAACAGTTTCAGCAGTTTTGGCAATTTTGCACGCTTTGTAGTAGAAGTGGAAACATTGCCAACACCAATAACATTACCATTGATAGTAGGAGGTTTAATAACATGCGATGCTTCAGCATTACTAGTGGTGGTAATAGTACAAACTCGAGCTATACTATTCTTTCTATCAATTTCAGCTTCTCTTTCCCACCTAGCATGCAATTCAGCCAACATCCTAATATTGTTGTCAATTTTAACTTGGATAGCATTGGCTGTAGCAAAAGGCTTACTATCTTTAACCTCATTAGGCATAACTTTCAGTTTCAAGAGATCAACATCAAGAGCAAGACTATCAACTTTGGAAGCAAGAACATCAATTTTACCAAACTTTTCCTCAACCGATTTGTTAAAAGCAGTTTGTGTATTGATAAATTCTTTAAGCATGACTTCAAGATCAGAGGGTACACTCCTACTATTGTTGTAAGAATTACCATAACCACAACCACTATTAGAAGGATATGGCTTATAGTTGTTGTTACCAAAATTATTCCTATAAGCATTGTTGTTGAAATTGTTATTTTTAATGAAGTTCACATCAACATGCTCTTCTTGAGCAACCAATGAAGCTAAAGGAACATTATTAGGATCAACATGAGATTTACCACTCACAAGCATAGACATAATGACATCAATCTTTTCACTCAAGGAAGAGGTTTCTTCAACAGAATTTACCTTCTTACCCTGAGGAGCCCTATCAGTGTGCCATTCGGAGTAGTTGATCATCATATCATCAAGAAGCTTTGTTGCTGCACCTAAAGTAATGGACATAAAGGTCCCTCTAGCAGCCGAATCCAACAAATTCCTTGAAGAAAAATTTAATCCTGCATAAAAGGTTTGGATGATCATCCAAGCAGTCAGTCCATGGGTAGGACAATTTGTACCAAAGATTTCATTCTCTCCCATGCTTGGGCAACATGTTCATTATCAAATTGCTTGAAGTTCATAATGCTACTTCTCAAAGATATAATCTTAGCAGGAGGATAATATTTTCCAATGAAAGCATCTTTGCATTTTGTCCAAGAATCAATACTATTTCTAGGCAAAGATAGCAACCATTCTTTAGCTCTTCCTCTCAAAGAGAAAGGAAATAATTTCAGTTTTATAATATCCCCATCTATATCCTTATACTTTTGCATTTCACAAAGTTCAACAAAATTATTAAGATGGGCAACAGCATCATCAGTACTAACACCAGAAAAGTGCCCTTTCATAACAAGATTTAATAGAGCAGGTTTAATTTCATAGAAGTCAGCTTTAGAAGCAGGTGGAGCAATAGGAGTGCATATGAAATCATTATTATTTGTGCTAGTGAAGTCACACAACTTGGTGTTCTCAGGAGTACTCATTTTAGCAAAACAAGGACTAGGCCGAAATACAAAAAGTAACACAAGTAACTAATTTTTTTGTGTTTTTATATAAAGAAAGCAAACAGGACAAAATAAAAATAAAATAATAAAGACAAAACAAAGTAAAGAGATTGGAAGTGAGAGACTCCCCTTGCAGAAGCAACTCGACCTCCCCGGCAACGGCGCCAGAAAACTGCTGGCGTCGAAGGGGAGGTAGAGGTCTTCTGACTCAGAAATATCTTGACTTCCCCGGCAACGGCGCCAGAAAACTGGCTTGATGACATGAAAGACACACGTTCGTTGGGAACCCCAAGAGGAAGGTATGATGAGTACAGCAGCAAGTTTTCCCTCAGTAAGAAACCAAGGTTTAATCGGACCAGTAGGAAGTCGGCGATGTAGAGCCCTCCAGTGATGATTCCCCTCTCCGGCAGGGTGCCGGGAAGAGCTTTAGAACCCTCCCGAGTTAGGGTTGATGGTGGCGGCAGCGGATGTTTTCTGGAAATATGCCTCGGGTGTTTAGGGTTTTCGCCTCGGGGGGAATAAATAGGCGAAGGGGCGATGTCGATGGAGGCCCGAGGCTCGCTCCCCACATGGCGGTGCGCCATAGGGCCCACCCGCGCTGTGGGGTGGGGACGGCGCCGCGGTGCCCCCCTTCGTCTCTCCTTTGGACTTCGTGAACGTGTCAGGAAAATAGGAACGTGGCATTTTGTTTCGTCCAATTCCAAGGATATTTGCAGAACAGCTTTTCTGAAACCAAAACAGCAGAAAATAGGAACTGGCACTGTGGCATCTTGTTAATAGGTTAGTCCCAGAAAATGCATAAAAATGCCATGAAGTGTGAATAAAACATGTAGCAATCGGTATAATACAAGCATGGAACATAAGAAATTATAGATACGTTGGAGACGTATCACTAACCTATTAACAAGATGCTGCAATGCCAGTTCCTGTTTTCTGCTGTTTTTGGTTTCAGAAAAGCTATTCTGGAAATATTCTCGGAATTGGACGAAACAAAGCCCACGTTCCTATTTTCCTGACACGTGCACAGAGTCTAAAGGGGAGAAGGAGGAGGGCCGTGGGCCGCCCTCACCATGCCATGGCACGGGTGGGCCCTGGGCCACGTCGCCACGTGGTGAGGAGCCCTCGGGTCCCAAGCGACCATCGTCCTTTCGCCTATATATTGCCCCCGACGCGAAAACCCTAAAATAATCAGTCATATTTCACGAAGAGGTTCGCAGCGCCGCCTCCATCGAAGATAAGTTTCGGGGGACAGAAGTCTCTGTTCTGGTACCTTTCCGGGAGGGGGAATTGCCCCCGGAGCCATCTCCATCGACTCCACCGCCGTCTTCATCGCCGTTGCTGCCTCCCATGATGAGGAGGAAGTAGTTCTCCCCCGAGGCTGAGGGCTCTACCGGTAGCTATGTGGTTTATCTCTCTCTCCCATGGTGTGATCTTTATGTGATCATGAGCTTTGTAATCTAGTTGAGTAAGTAGATGTTACTCTTCATCTATTATGCTACTCAAGTGATTTTATTAATGTGATCTCCGGAGTCACCTTGTCCCACGGTGTGAAGATGATAGTGTGCGCACCGTGTGAGGCTCTTAGGCTAAAGTTTGCATAAATACTTATCATGAGTTATAATTTGAGTTGGATGTCTCCATGAAATTGTGGTGTTTGTTTACTCAGACTTTGGGGTGTGCTTTTGTAGCCCTACACACTGAATTGGTGTTCGTTATCCAACCGGAGTGTGGTTTAGAGTAGCATATTGAAGAGAAGATATTTATGTATTTTATTATGATGTCATTGTTGAGAGTGTCCACTAGTGAAAGTATGATCCCTAGGCCTTGTTTCTAAGCATTGAAACACCGTTTACAACAAGTTCTGCTACATGTTTGCTTGCTGCCATTTTAATTTCAGATTGCAATTACTACTTATAATCATCCATATTACTTGTATTTCACTATCTCTTCGCCAAACTAGTGCACCTATACATCTGACAAGTGTTTTTGGTGTGTTGGGGACACAAGAGACTTCTTGTATCTTAATTGCAGGGTTGCTTGAGAGGGATATCTTTGACCTCTACCTCCCTGAGTTCGATAAACCTTGGGTGATGCACTTAAGGGAAACTTGTTGATGTTCTACAAACCTCTGCACTTGGAGGCCCAACACTGTCTACAAGAATAGAAGCGTGCGTAGACATCAAGCTATTTTCTGGCGCCGTTGCCGAGGAGGTAAGGTAAAAGGTACTCACATCTTCTGGCTACTAAGCTATTTCGTAGCACTGTTGCTGTTGTGTGAGTGCTTGAAGGTATTTCCTTTAGATTCTTCAATTTTATCTTCTTGTTTCTTGTTTTTATTTCATTAGTTAGGCTTAATGGAAAACAACAACAAAAATAGAGATCTTTATGAACTTTATATTGAATTAGGACATGATGCTTTTGAAGAGAAAATTAAAAAATCTGTGGAAGTTTGTTTGCATAATAGTGATAGCAATGTTATTAGCATGAATTCTTTGAACACCATTATTGCTAATGCTATGGAAAATTCTAAGCTTGGGGAAGCTGGTTGTGATGAATATGATATTTTTAGTCCCCCAATCTTTAAGGAGGAAATTTGCTTTGATAATATTTTGCCTCCAATATATGATGATTATAATCATTGTGATGTTTTCAGCCCACCTACTATTGAGGATATAGTTTATGTTGATTATGATATGCCTCCTATATATGATGTTTACAATGATGGATATGATATTTTCAGCCCATCTACTATTGAGGATAAAAATCATTTTGATTATTCTATGCCTCCTATTTATGATGATTACAATGATGGATGTGATACTTTTACTCTCACTATTACTAATGATATTGTTTATGCTTATGTGGAGAGTAATGATATTTTTATGCATGTGGATCATGATAAGAATGCTCTATGTGATAGCTATACTGTTGAGTTTATTCATGATGCTACTGACAATTATTTTGAGAGAGGAAAATGTGGTTATAGAAATCTTCATGTTATTAAATTTCCTCTCTTTATGTTGAAAGTTTTGAAGTTGCAATTATTTTGCCTTCATATGCTAGTCACTTTGTGCTTCATTGATTTATTTTCCTATAAGATTCCTTTGCATAGGAAGTGGGTTAGACTTAAATGTGTTTGATATTTGCTTTTTGATGCTCTTCTATATTCAACTCTTATACATATGAGAGCATCATCAAAATTATCATGCCTAGCTAAAAGGCTTTAAAGAAAAGCGCTTATGGGAGACAACCCATGGTTTTATTTCATTAATTTTTCTTTTTTTCTTTGAGTCTTGGAGTTTGCTTACTTCTGTAATAACTCTTTTGTATCTTTATTTTATTGCACAATTTCTCGATGTTTCGATGAGAATTTCTTGACTTTCCATATATAGAAAGAGATAGACTATAAATGACATCTCTTATGTCAATAAGACCAAAGGGAAAAGGGATGGATATTAAATGATAGGAAGTGCTAGGAAGTCAAATAGAATGAAATAGAGCCACTTTTTTGGGCTTCCCTATGAAATGAGGCATGGAACGGAGCCACTACGAAGAAATTCTGGAAGTTACGAAAGAAGCTTCGGACTCATATTGTTCATGGGTTGAGAACGGGAGTTGAACTCTAGGAGGTCGAATCCCCCCTTGTTCCTCAGTTGTGCCAAGTAAAGCCTCTAATAGGAAGTTGATGCTAGATTTGGATTTCTGCGCAGAGACAAATTTTTGCTGTCCACCGTTTTGAGTTGTACGCACTCCAAAAAAATCTAAAATTTCTGACACAATTCAGGCGTGATCCTCATATATGTATGCAACTTTCATTAGTTTTGACTTTTCGCATCTGAGCAACTTAAGAGTCTCGAAAAAAATCGTCTTTACAGACTGTTCTGTTTTTGACAGATTCTGCCTTTTATTTTGCATTCTCTATTTTACTGTGTTTGAGTGGATTTCTTTGCTCCACAAAATATCAGTGGCTGTAGATAATGTCCAGAAGTGTTGGCGATGATTGTGTCATTACAGAATATGTGAATTTTTGATTATGCACTAACCCTTTAATGAGAATTACTTTGAGTTTGGTGTGAAGGAAGTTTTCAAGGATCAAGAGAGGATGATGATATGATATGATCAAGAAGAGTGAAAAGCCTAAGCTTGGGGATGCCCCTATGGGTCATCCAAGCATACTTCGAGAAGACTCAAGCTTCTAAGCTTGGGGATGCCCAAGGCATTCCCTTCTTCATCAACAACATATCAGGTCATCTCTAGTGAAACTATATTTTAATTCTTTCACATCTTATGAGCTTTACTTGGAGTGTCTGTGTGCTTTTATTTTTGCTTTGTTATTTTCTTTTTCTGAATAAATTGGATCCTAGCATTCTTGTGTGGGAGAGAGACACGCTCCGCTTTTTCAGGTGAATACTCGTATTCTTCACTTATATTTGTTGAGTATTCTTGACTAGCTACTACAATACTTTTAGCTCCTGTTTTTCATGCATCTCTTGTTCAGAGTTGTTAGTTCTTGTAGAGAAGTACTCTCTTGTTTCATTGTTGTATTATTTGGATAGTTTTATGTTGAAATAAGTTGATTGGTGTTTGGTTGGAAACAGAAAATGCTACATGTGGTAGATGGTATATTGAAAAGACATACTCATTCTTGTAGATCATTGTCTTGGATAATTTGATGCTTTGCAATTGTTTTGAGCTCTCAAGTAGATCATGTTTAAGCTCTTGCATCATGTAGTTAAAGCCTATTAGTGGAGAACTACCGTAGAGCTTGTTGACATTTGGATTGCATGTTTGGTATCTCTAAGGTCTAGATATTTTCTAGTAAAAGTGTTTGAGTAACAAGGAAGACAGTGTAGAGTCTTATAATGCTTGAAATTGTAATGCACCTGCACTTAGAAAATGGCAAGGTACCTGTGTATAGTGCAAACCCATGGATCGTTTCATTTGCACACACAGTTTAAGATGAATATCACAACATTGTATCAATTATTACACGAATGATCCAGACTTGGAAAAATAAATGATTCGATACATCTTTGCATAGCTTAAAGCTAGCTTAAAACAGTAAAGCAGCGGAAATAAATCTTCAAAGAGCCTCCATCTTCATGATGCGCCATAGGCGAAAGCATGTTGGTTGCAGACTCGAAACCCAAATGTAGTCCTTACTCATCGTCAGAAAATTCTGCAACAATTAATAATTTGCAACAGAGTGGGTCAGATACCATTAAAAATGGATCTGGCAAGTGACACTATGTGGACACTTAGTGGAATAACTCTAACAACCTATATGCATATTTTGGCTGGTGGAGTTCAAGGCTATTTTGCATAAAGCTAATTTTTGCCTAACACTTCGTAAAACCTTTCTTCAAAAATTTGAGACAAGTATGGCTTGAAAACCATAGTCTCATCTACCCTTGTTTAACCATCAAAATTTTACTTAAAGAAACTGAGATGTTGGGAGCCTCCGTTGACATCCTTGATCAGCTGCTTGAATTGTCCGTAACCGGAGACACGGCTAAGTACTTAGTTTTTAACTCTGCAGAGGTTGTGCACTTTCACCATTAGACCCAACAAACCCAAACTATCCTCAAGCACTCAAATTGTGCTAAGGAAAAGGAGAGAGTTGAGACGAGACTTTTCAGAAGCATATTCCCCATCCCATACCGGCTTGACCCGTTCCACCTACATCATCTACATCTTCTTGTCAAGCCGGGAGGAGTACACGCAACTTAATCCATCTAGCCAGAGCCCATATGACCAATGGCTGCACGGTAGCAACTTCACTTAGAGAAAACATTGGTCCCTTTATTCCTGGGTGGCAATCCACAAGTGAATATCCCGCAGGACAACAGTCAACTCTGACAGCCAATCAAGCCCGAATCCACCCAGGTGTTCAATTAACTTAGTAGAAATTAACTTTTCAATAAAACACCTTTTGCATAGCATCAATAATTCTACTAAGTTATCAATAGGATTCTAGACACAACTAGTGTAAAGGAGATAGTAGTTTTAGGATAGCAATACTATCCTACAGATGCATATAAAGAAATACACTAAGTCATGCATAGAAAAATACTTAGGAAATTTATGGGGTGTGCCACTTGCCTTGGCAACAAGCAGAATAACAACAACGGCTGCAACAGTCCCCGTTTCCCTCCGGAGATTCTAACACAACAAACAATACATAATGAACAAACAAGTTTCATAAAACTTCTAAGGAAAATATGTCATGCATGATGTGCAAAATATTTCTAAGGACCTGAGATGCATGCCATGCCATGAAATTATTCTAAGTTAATGCAAGGAAAGTAAGATGGTCCAAAAATGACTAAGGACCAAGGTCATAATACTTTGGGGTCAAATTTTAACTAAGGACTAGAGGCTAATACATCAAGTCAAAATAATTTCTAAGTAATAGTTCATAGAATAAGGTGTTGGTATTTTTCTAAGGAAAAATACTTTAAAACAATAGTTGATAAATTTTTGATAAACACTTGTCAACACAACTAAGTTTTTAGGATGCTAAATTTTTCTAAGGAAAAGATTTAGCACTTTTAAAGTATTGAAATTTTTCTAAGGAAATTTCTAAGGAAAAGTGTTGTCAAATAATTATCAAATATTTTCTAAGGAAAAGGATTACTTAGTTTGGAGAGGCAAAATATTTCTAAGTACTTTTTGTAACTACAGTGATCAAAATATGACTAAGTCATTTTATTAGTCGAATAGATGAAGAAAAATAATTTTAATCAATTTTAATTATTAAAATAACACCTAAAAAGCATTTAATCAATATTAATTACAAAAATCATAGAAAATACTTTTACAAAAATAGTAGAGTATTCCTACGGCCAGAACTGAGGCATACAAATTTATAGCAAAAGAGTTTGATCAATTATCAATTTTTAATTTGAAATTATGTTCAAAATACTATTAAAGCCACTTTTTAAATTAAACAAAATTAATTCGACAAAACATAAAATTAAACATGCCAAAAGTTTCTACATGTCATAAGCTATCCAAAAATATATTTTTCATAAAATTTGTATAAAGGAGTAAAAATTAATAATAGATCTAAAACGCAGGGACTAATCTGTAAAGAAAACAAATAAAAATCTTCGTGCTGAAGTCCCTGTCGATGCTGGTCCACGCGGTGGCCTGTGATTGGTGTGCTTCGTCTTCGTGGGCGGATGCGGGCACGGACGGGTTGTGGCGCGGACGGACGTGGACGGATGCGGGCGACACGGCTTCGCGGGCAACTTAACGACGTGGCGACTCCGGATTTGCCGATACCTCTTCGCACCGCGCATCTAATCTACACCGTAAAACAACGATCCAACGGCCTAGATCTAACAGACCAGTATCGGGCGGCGCGGTCGGCCGGAGTCTCGCCGGAGGCCTAATTCTACGGTGGCGCCATCGCCGGTGATCGCGGAATAAAATCTAGATTGATCTACGGATCGTGGGGCGTACCGC
This sequence comes from Poa pratensis, assembly GCA_947311845.1. Taxonomy (NCBI): domain Eukaryota; kingdom Viridiplantae; phylum Streptophyta; class Magnoliopsida; order Poales; family Poaceae; genus Poa; species Poa pratensis. Next base: position 97,472,646 of record CAMZMU010000074.1, read on the forward strand.
GGGGTTCAGGGCGACAAGGCGGAGTCGATGAAGAGCTCGGGGTGGTCGCGGGCGTCGTGCTCCTCCGTGCGCGGCTAGCCGGAGCTGCTCCGACGGACGGCGTCGGTGTCGATGAAGCGGGCGACGTCTCCTCGAATTCGGCGACGAACGACGGCGGCAGTGGCGGGGCAATGCGTGCAGCCTGGGGGTTCTCGATGAGATTTGTTTGGGGGCAAAACAACAGGCGGGGGCTGGGGGTTTATATGGGCGGGTCTACGTGGAGAACACGGAAGAAATCACAACAGAATCGGAGAGGATTTCCGCTAGGGTTTGCTCAAGGAGTCCGTGTTCTTCACGGTGGCGTGGAGGTGATGACAGGCGGGGCCTGCTTGTCAGCGAGAGGACGCGTCGGGTTGGGCCGTGGACCGTTGCCTGATGCGCGCGCGTCGGATAGTTAGTGGGCTGAGCCCAGTTAGGTGTAGGAAATAGTTTTTCCACAAGAACAATTTTATTCTTTTATGTTTTTAAACCAAAACAAAATGACTTTTGAATTTTAAATCCACAACAAGTCAAACCATTTTCTATAATTTTGTAAAAAACACACCCCACATACTTAGTATGACTTGGGGATATAATTTACAATATTTATATTTTTTAAATCGAAGTAGTTTGAATAAGCACTTACAGATACTTTGCAAATTAGGGTTTTGAGATATTTTCTCTAATTTTCATATTTTGAAATGAAACAATACACAAACAAAGATGCAATGACATGATGCATGATGCAGTTTGAAAGTTTTAATTTTTTGTGAAAATTGGGATGTTACAGCAATATGTTTTTATGTAAGTCTTGTTGTACCAGTTGATATCATGTGTTTGCTTCAAACAACCTTGCTAGCCTAAAATCTGTACTGAGAGGGAATGCTTCTCGTGCATCCAAACCTTGAGCCAAAACCCATGCCATATGTGTCCACCATAACTACCTATTATGTGGTATTTCCTGCCATTCCAAGTAAATACTTCATGTGCTACCTTTAAATTATTCAAAACTTTATTACTCCTTATTTGTGTCAATGTTTTATAGCTCATGAGGAAGTATGTGGCGTTTTCTCTATCACCTTGTCATTTACTCATGACAGACTTTCACCAATGGACTAGTGGCATATACATCCGCTTATCCAATAACTTGCAAAAAGAGCTGGCAAATGGGGTGCCTAGTCCCAATTAATTATAACTATAACTGCTTAATTCTCTTCACATGTTTTGCCAATGATTTATCGAAAGCAAATTTCAAAGTGTTTAACATTATCAAATAGGCACTCCTCCATGGTATGTGATTGTTGGAAGGCATCCGAGGATTTGGTTAGCCATGGCTTGTGTAAGCAAAGGTTGGGATGAGTGTCATACCAATTTATAAATATGCATGCGTAAACAAAAGAGAAGAGGGATGATCTACCCTTGGGTAGAAATAACGTCCTTCATGGGAGCCGCTCTTGAAAGTCTGGGTGACAAGGGGGATAGAGTGCCCACTGCCATTCGTTGACAACAACAAACACCTCTTAAAAACTTATTTTATGCTCTCTTCAAAAACCTAAAAAGCTCTAGCACATGATTTAATCCCTGCTTTCCTCTGCGAAGGGCCTATCTTTTACTTTATGTTGAGTTAGTTTACCTACTTCTTTCTATCTCAGAAGCAAACACTAGTGTCAAATTTGTGTGCAACAATTCTTATATGCTTACTTATTGCACTTGTTATATTACTTTGTGTTGACAATTATCCATGAGATATACATGTTGAAAGTTGAAAGCAATTGCTGAAACTTAAATCTTCTTATGTGTTGCTTCAATGTCTTTTACTTAGAATCTATTGCTTTATGAGTTAACTCTTATGCAAAACTTTTTTATGCTTGTCTTGAAAGTACTATTCATGAAAAAAAATTGCTTATATGATTCAGTTGTTTACTCTTTATCTATTTGTTAGCAAACTATAGACCATTGCCTTGAGTCACTTCATTCATGACATGAGCCTTGCAATATTATTTTATCAAGATTGTGTGATAGCATGTCTCCTCAGAAATTATTTTGTTGTTATCGTTTTACCTACTCGAGGACGAGTAGAACTAAGCTTGGGGATGCTTGATACGTCTCCAACGTATCCATATTTTCTGATGTTCCATGCATGTTTTATATCAATTGCCACATGTTTTATATACACTTTATATCATTTTTATGCATTTTCTGGACTAACCTATTAACAAGATGCCACAGTGTCAGTTCCTGTTTTCTGCTGTTTTTGGTTTCAGAAAAGTTGTTCTGGAAATATTCTCGGAATTGGACGAAACAAAGCCCACGTTCCTATTTTCCCGACACGTGCACGGAGTCCAAAGGGGAGAAGGAGGAGGGCCGTGGGCCGCCCTCACCATGCGATGGCGCGGGTGGGCCCTCAGCCGCGTCGCCACGTGGTGAGGAGCCCTCGGGTCCCAACCGACCATCGTCCTTTCGCCTATATATTGCCCCCGACGCGAAAACCCTAAAATAATCAGTCATATTCCACGAAGAGGTCCGCAGCGCTGCCGCCATCGAAGACAAGTTTCGAGGGATAGAAGTATATGTTCCGGTACCTTACCAGGACGGGGAATTACCCTCGGAGCCATCTCCATCGACTCCACCGCCATTTTCATCGTCGTTGCTGCCTCCCATTATGAGGAGGGAGTAGTTCTCACCCTAGGCTTAGGGCTCTACCAGTAGCTATGTGGTTTATCTCTCTCTCCCATGGTGTGATCTTTATGTGATCATGAGCTTTGTAATCTAGTTGAATAAGTAGATGTTACTCTTCATCTATTATGCTACTCAAGTGATTTTATTAATGTGATCTCCGGAGTCACCTTGTCCCACGGTGTGAAGATGATAGTGTGCGCACCGTGTGAGGCTCTTAGGCTAAAGTTTGCATAAATACTTATCATGAATTATAATTTGAGTTGGATGTCTCCATGAAATTGTGGTGTTTGTTTACTCAGACTTTGGGGTGTGCTTTTGTAGCCCTACACACTGAATTGGTGTTCGTTATCCAACCGGAGTGTGGTTCAGAGTAGCATACTGAAGAGAAGATATTTATGTATTTTATTATGATGTTATTGTTGAGAGTGTCCACTAGTGAAAGTATGATCCCTAGGCCTTGTTTCTAAGCATCGAAACACCGTTTACAACAAGTTCTGCTACATGTTTGCTTGCTGCCATTTTAATTTCAGATTGCAAGTACTACTTATAATCATCCATATTACTTCTATTTCACTATCTCTTCGCCGAACTAGTGCACCTATACATCTGACAACTGTATTAGGTGTGTTGGGACACAAGAGACTTCTTGTATCTTAACTGTAGGGTTGTTTGATAGGGATATCTTTGACCTCTACCTCCTAAGTTCGATAAACCTTGGGTGATTCACTTAAGGGAAACTTGCTGATGTTCTACAAACCTCTGCACTTGGAGGCCCAACACTATCTATAAGAATAGAAGCGTGCATAGACATCATCCTCGTATAGTAAATAGAACAATTAGTAGATGAAACAAAATATTGATTATATATAATCTGAAAACGGTGTGAGATTGATCTGTTGCCGATGAACGCGCATGCAGCCGCCTCTGCTGGACACGCCCAACTCGCACCACTGCGGCGTGGTGATGCAATCTCCGTTTAGCATCTCCGCAGCTGACTCGCGCGAGCGTCGATCTTGGAGTCGATGATGATGCCGAGTATACTTGAGATGTGAGGTAAAAAATCCCACGCATGCGATGGAAGCAGGCGAGTAGCCCGATGGATTGTTGCTTGATTTTCCTTTCCTGCTTGCCATCACGTTGACTGGATAGTCCCGCCTGTACTAGTATGCCATGCACACCACACCAGCCTCGGATCGGACCAGGATTGATCCATCGAGTAAGCCGGTTGCCGCCCGTGTTATCGACAACCGATAGCAGATCGATCCTTTTGTTGCTCGGTTTGTCGCGGGGCCACTCGTGGCTTTGCATGTGTGGCGGCAAGGTTGACGTAGAGCCGCCGGCGGCGTGCGCAGGAGTTGGAAGGTGTGACGCACTCGCCAGCACGTCGGGAACCGGCCACCACTTTGTTGATGTAGATCGGATCCGCGCCATGCACGTGCGTTGCATGCGCAGCCTTGCTGGCCCTTTGCCATGCATGTGATTAGCGGCCTGGCTGGAGAATCCATGCACGGATGTAATTAGCATGGCCGCGCCTGTAGCCCCGTCAGTCTCCGGGTAGCACCACTAGAGAACAGGGCACGTATATCGGCTTTATTGGGTCTTTAGTAGTGGTTGTGCAACCGGTACTGAAAGATCGGGACTAAAGGGGGTACCCCTTTAGTACCGGTTGCATTTCGAACCGGTGCTAAAGGCCCTCCACATGGGCGAACGTGCGCGCACAGCTGAGGACCTTTAGTACCGGTTGGTAATACCAACCGGTTTTTGCCCACCGCTTATTTTTCCGGGGGGTTTAGGTTTTCGGTTTTTTTTCGCTTATTTTTCGGGGTTTAGGGTTTCTGTTTTTTCCTTTTCGCTCATTTTTCAGAGTTTTGGAGGAGATCACGTATAAAGTACTCACTACACATATAAAGTACTCATTACACATATAAAGTACTCTCGTTACATATAAAGTACTCATAATTACAATGGAGATCACCGCTAGCTACTACATGCATGGAGGATTACAATGGAGATCACCGCTAGCTAGTACATGCATGGAGGGAGTCTATTTTTCGACAAAGTGGAATTCACCGAATTCATCTAGGACATGTGTCAGAATGAATCCCGCCAATTCCTCCGCAATAGTTTTTACGCGGTTTGTGGTAGGAGCTGGTTCCGCTTCCTGACATCTTTAAAAGAAGGAGATCAAATCAGTTATGATCGAAACTAAACACAATTGATGGTAGCAAAATAAAAGTTGTGTATGATGTTTACGTACCTCTCGATTTCTTACACTATTGACTCTCTCATTGACCCTCGTGTGAATATACTCGCAAACGTAGTATCCACATAATTCCGTCCCCTGTGGTTGTCGCAGACACCATATACAAGAATATAATTTAATCAAATAATAATCAAGAGAATGATAATGGTATTAGAAAGATACACAGACCTAGATACGTAGTAGTACTTACTTTGTTAGCCTTGAACTCCAGCTTATCTTTCCAGACACCGCGTTCTTCCGCGATGAATTTTTCCAAACCCTGCCGGAAAAGAAAATGAATTGAGAAGTTATTAATTATACTTTTGATATCCGGAAATGAAAAAGAGGCCGATATAGTGTGATTGAAATTACCTCTTGAGCATTAGACGCACGCTTTTGTATTCATCTTGATCTCTCCTTAATGAGTCCCAGACTTCAACATCTCCTTCCTCGAGTCTAATGATTAGCAGAATGAAGTGGTACCTGCGCACATTTATATATGCAGGTATTCAGAACTCATCAATTACACTTAATATCGGGAAAGCATAATAGGATGTGTACAAGACAGTAACACTCACCCGAAGTTGTAAGGAAAAAGTATTTCCTTTTTGGTACTTTGTCGCTTAAAAAACAAAACGTCCTCTGTGGCCTCGGGATGGTTAGTTATGGTCCCGACATGAACTTTATCCGGGTCAATGAACCCAATGTCCCAGATTCCTCCCATTCGGCATTCACGTCTTCATTCTGCATAATAGCGTACAAAAGAATGTTGTGAGGATAATTACAAGCAATGAACGAGCTTAACTATAAATAATTAAATTACACGAATAAATTACTTACAGACAATAGCAGCTGATGATAGATTTGTCGAGAGCACGTTGATTGTACATCTGAAAAAGTTCGGAGAACTCAACCTGCACACCATATTGTCGGAAGTAGTGTTGTTCCTTAACTCCCGCCATGAGATAGAATTTCCCTTCTTTTGCGGCGGCCATGTACCAGTTATGCAATTTATATAACTGTGTTGTTAGAGCACTCGGATTTTCGACCAGAGGCAGCCCGAGTTCAAATTGATATTGAATTGTTATCTGTGCTATGGGGTAACCTGTGTCGCCAATGACAACTTCTCCATGCTCGATTTCCCGAGCTTCAGAAGGCACAATGAGCGGGGCGATCGATTGTGCTTCTTGTTCTCCGAGCTGGGCAACTCTTTTCCCACACACTTTATCTTGCTCCATCTGTGAGGAAAGTACCTTGTCAATACCTCGCTCATAGTCTGAAATGGGCGGCGGTGGAGGGTCATATAGGTTGTCAACGGTGTGATCTTTTACCTCATTTGGTATAGTCTTCAGAACTTCCTTTATGGGGTCAAGTCTTGCCTCCAGTTTTCCTTTTTCTGCTCAAAAAAGGTTGTCGACTCTTCTCGTAGGCTCATCTAATTCCTCCTGAGTCATCTCACAAGCTAACTTCTCAGGAGCCTTGACTTCCTTGGGTTTTTTTTCACGTTTCTTGACAGTGGACGACGTGAACAGCTTCACTTTGTCAAATTACTAGTGGGCGCAGCAGTCGGCTGACGGGACGGCGCGAGCGATGGACTCGCGGTGGGCTCCCAATCGGGGGAGGGGGTGGACTTTGATGTGGTGAATTTCTAACCGGAGGAGTCGGTGGCCTTGGCGTCGAGTCTGGAAACTTGAGTATTTCTTCTTCCATAGAACGATACCAAGTTCAACTTCTCCCAATGTCTTCTCGCCTTCAGCTCCAGGAATGTCAAGATTTATTGAGTTGAATCCCGACATAACTTTCGTGACCCCGACAAGCAAATCCAGTCGGAATCTCACCAAAATGGAAGGTTGCTCCAAGTTGATGTGGTAAAGCATAGCCAATCGCCACCGGATAACTAATGTTCTTCATTGGCGCATGTAACTCACAATTTGTCTTCTCCGTGATATCATCCACGGGGTAGTGAGCCGCCGACGGTTCATCAACTGGTTCATCAACTGCAGGATCTTGTAGCTGCGTGGAACCCACGCTGCTTTTCCGCTGAGATGGGCAGGCATCGACTGCGGGATTTTCTAGTCGCAGTTGAGATTCCTTTGATGGGTAATTGAGGCCAGTTGCTCCTGCACAGCCTGCACCGTGCGTTCTATGAAGTAACCCTCTCCGCCTCCCTCTTCTTACCTCTGCAATGTTTTCATAAGTTGCAGCGTCCTCCGGAAACCCTTCAGAAAACCAACCCCGCCTCCTCTGCCTCGACATCGTCCCCAGTGTTCTTTATTCCCGAGGGCGAGTGAAAGCTCGTCGTCCTCTCTATCGGGAACATATTTTCCCTCCTTGACTAGTGCTATTGCGTCTTTTAGTTTTTTGACGACTCTTGTAATTCTTTTCTCCATTTTCCCTTTGCAACAATCAGCCCTGTGTCTGGGTCCAACACTGCTCCATGCGCGAACAACCAGAACTTGGACCTGTCGGCCATCATCTGTCTGTGGAGGATCCCTTTTTACGCAGTCGTTTCATAGGCTTCCCACTTAGGCAAGGCAGTCTTGTAGCCACCTGAGCCCAAACGATGGAAAATTTCTTCTTCTTAGCATTCAACTTGTTTTGGGTCGATCGGGCCACAGCGACGGCCAATTTCTTATACGCCACAAATTCAGCCAGTCATCTTTTAGCTTCTCTAGATGTCAGTGAAATCTGGAGTTTTTTCCATATTTTTTCCACAATCCTTTCTTCCAGTTGTTGAATTGCTCGGCCATTTGCTAAGAGTCCACTCCTTGACTTTATCCTTCCTCTTCTGTGGGAGATCTGCCGGTAGGCTGAAAGAATCCAATATCGAGTCCCAAAGGGTATCTTTAATTCTTTGCTCGAGATATTTTGCGCCAATGTTGGCTTTCTTCGGCTCATTCCATTCTGCAACGGTGATCGGGACATGTCCCTAACAAGAACTCGCATTGAGCTACATATTTAGTGTAGATTCCATCGGGTTTCTCCGGTTTGCCTTTTATGCTAACTTCGTCGATCGACAACTTTGCACCATCCGGCAGCTTTAACCCTTGGTTCGGGCCTCGTTTAGGGATTGACTTAGATCCAGAGGGCTGAAAGAAAAATGTTTCGTTAATAAGTGCGCATATAAATCAATTAATGCATCTAGCTAGTGATCAACAAGACTTAATCTATACCTTGCCGTAGTTTTCTACGGAGTTTTCTAACGACACTTCTTCTTCGTCGTCGTCTCTGAAGTTTTCGAACTCAAGTCCCTCACCGGAGTCGTTCAAACATTTCGCGCTGAAATCTTCGTCGTCTTCTTCGTCGGAATCTTCTCCATCAGAATTGGGTCCGGCAGCCCTATTAAATATAATTGCTTGCATCCGGTCTTCATTCTCCAAATCTCGGATGAAGGGGGCATCGATGATGGGGGCGTCGATGAAGGGGGCGTTGTCCTCCATAGCTCAATGTCACTGCAAATTTTTAATTCATAGCAAATGTAACAACAATAATATTGCAAGTAAAAATAACATTGCCTTGATAAATTTTCAAACTTTGCTAAATTTTCTTACTTTGCTAAATTTGCTACATTTTCAAATTTTCTAAAATAATAACCTAAATTTGCAAGACCTAAAATGACTATACTAAAAGTTGCTACACTAATAATAAAATGACTCCCCTAAATTTCCTAATTTGCTCCACTAAAATTGAAACACATTCAAACATAAAAATGCTCCACTAATATTACATTCATTCAAACATAAATTCAAACCTAAAAATGCTCCACTAAATTTCCTACACCAATAAAATGCTCCACTAAAAAATTAATTAAAAGAACAGTACTAAAAAAAAATACCTTTCGATCGATCGTTGGAGAGGGCCGACACGCGGCGGCCGGAGCAGGGCAGCGTGGAGGGCGCCGGAGCAGGAGGCCGGAGGGGGCGGGCGTGGCGGAGGCCGGAGAAGAGCGACGGGAGGCGACGGCGGGCGGCGCACGCGGCGGAGGACGGCCGGAGCAGGGCGCGCCACACGGGAGGCCGGAGCAGGGGCACGCGACGGGGGAGGCCGGAGCAGGGGCGCATGCCACGGAGGCCGGAGCCGGGGCAGGCGGCCACGGAGGCCGGAGCGTGGCCGAGCGCGGCGGAGGGCTTCGCTGGAGCGCAGGGGCGTCGTGGAGCTCGAGGCGCCGTCGTAGAGCTTCGTCGTCGAAGACTTCGTCAAATTTGGGGGAATTTGATCGATTCCCCTGCCTTAACCGCCCAGATTCGACCTTTAGTACCGGTTGCTATCGACAACTGGTACGAAAGGGTCTTTTTTGGCCGCGCAAAATTTCGCGCGCGAAGCCCACCCCTTTAGTACCGGTTGGATTATACAACCGGTACTGATGGGCCTTTTATTTGTTTTTTATTTTCTGTTTTTTCTATTTGGTTTCTGTTTTGTTTTTTCTATTTGGTTTCTGTTTTGTTTTTTCTCTAGTTTCTTTTTATTTTATATCTATGTAATTTATTTGTCTTAAAATTTATAATAATTATCGATTTATTTTAGAAACATCGTTAGCAACATCCTCGTGGTTTACCCGTCGACGACAATACACCGATAGCTAGGGGAGGACACGTGACTGACACGAGTCGTGACCGCGAAGCCCGCCTTTAGTCCCGGTTGGTAACACCAACCGGGAGTAAAGAAGCACACGGATCATGTGTTTTTTCAAGCGCTTGTGAGCCGTTGGATCAAGGGTGTGTTTCTTTAAAGAACTTGTGAGCCATTGGATCAGGGGGTGTGTTTCTTTTGAGGGCAAAACCAGTGTTGGATCAGCCACATGACCCTATATAACCCCCCTCTCGAGCATGTTCGACACTCATTTGATATACAAAGCATTCGGATTCCCTGCATACGTCCAACAGTGCATTTGATATGCGGACACTCACAAGCCACTGTTGGGCTGTATGCAGGGGAAACCGTGTGTTTTGTTCTATCTACAAAATACTCCAGTTTATCAACCGAATACAAATCATTCGGATTCCCGTCATACAACCCAACGGTGCATTTGATATGCAGGCACTCACGAGCCACCGTTGGGCTGTATGACGGGGAAGCCGTATGTTTTGATCCAACTTTTTCGAGCGCTTGTAAGCCGTTGGAGTTTTTAGAACCAAAAATTAGTGTTTAGATCTCTCTTCTGAGTTTTCAGAACATAGTTACATAAAAGGCTTAATACATTATTACACATCAGCAACAACATCAATATTTAGTGTTCACTTTTTCTTCGTGTGTGTCCCTTTCTTCTGAATGCGCCGTAGCCATGGACATTCTTCATCATTTAACACGGTGCTTAGGTCAGTTTTCACTTTGAAGGGCGGAATTTCATCAAACTTATTGTAATCTTCTGACATGTCTGTCTTGTCCTCCACTCCCACGATGTTTCTTTTTCCTGAAAGAACTATGTGGCGCTTTGGCTCATCGTATGATGTACCGGCTTGCTTATCTTTTCTTTTTTCGGTCTGGAAGACATGTCCTTCACATACAAAACCTGAGCCACATCATTGACTAGGATGAATGGCTCGGTGCGGTACCCAAGATTCTTGAGATCCACTGTAGTCATTCCGTACCGTCGGTCTATCTCTACCCCGCTTGACAGGTTGACCCATTTGTACTGAAACAAAGGGATTTTAAAAGAAGGTCCATAGTCAAGTTCCCATATCTGCTGTATGCAACCATAATATGTGTCCTTTGTCCCATCATCGTTTGTTGCATCAAAGCGGACACCACTGTTTTGGTTAGTGCTATTTTTGTCTTGGGTTTCCGTGTAAAATATATTCTCATTTATCTCGTACCCTTGGAAAGTCAATATAGTCGAAGATGGTGACTTGGCCAACAAGTATAGCATGATTGTTATAAACATGAAACAAAATAAATAGTTATAAAAATATACCACATCCGAATCATAGACCGGACGAGGGCCGACGGAGACGGATATCAAAACCATGACACTATACATATAAAAAACATAAGAAAATTATACAAGAAATAATTATGCATTTAAACCATATAACTAACATTTTTTTTAAATAAAAGATAAAAAAGAGGCTCACCGAGGTGGTGTCGGTGATGGAGCGGTGCGGGCAATCGACGGCGGTGAGGAAGGGGACGGGACGACACTATATAAAACCACAAATTATACTTTAATTTGAGCTCAAAATGCATATAAAACAAATGAAATCCCTAACTTAGCCATTTCATCAAACACCTTGCAAGCACCACCAAAATCAAACTTGCTAAACTTGCAAGAAAATGAGCAAAACTTGAAACACCGGAAGAGAAGATGAAGTTGCTAACCCTTATGTATGTAGGTGCCACCAATCTTGAAAGTTGTTGGAGAAAAAAGGGTGAATTTGAGCTTGGGAGAGCAAAGAGAGAGGAAAAATGGAGTTGAGTTCGAGCTCAAAATGGAGCTGGCTCGGGGTGGAAGAAGGGTTATTGTGGCGAGACCTTTAGTGCCGGTTGTTATTACCAACAGGTACTAAAGGCCACTCTTTAGTACCAGTTGGTAATAACAACCGGTACTAAAGGTCTCGCCGTGGGGCCACCAACCGCGGCTGCATGTGCCGCGGGGCCTCCAACCCTTTAGTACCGGTTGGTATTAACAACCGGTACTAAAGGGTAGCCTTTAGTACCGGTTGCTAACACCAACCGGTACTAAAGATCCTCGCCGCGGGGCCCCGGCTGGCACACAAACCCAGCCGGTGCTAATGCCCCCTTTAGTACCGGTTTTGGTGCAACCGGTACTAAAGGGGGGCACCGTTGCCCCCTTTTCTACTAGTGTAGGATTCATGCTTGTCGAGTCGTCGGGTGCACGGCGCGTCAGTGCGAGGGCTGTTGTTCGCAATTGTGATATCACTTCGGTCGGCCGGCTGGCATGCACTCCGACGAGATCGATCACCCGCGTGTGCATGGCGTCGCTGGTGGAGATCCGATGAAGAGGCTGCTTGGAGATGAGGATCTGATCAGACGCCAGGGCGATATTGATGTAGAGCCCCGCGCTTCGATCTGATACGGCGAGTCGTCGCGCTGATGTTGTTAACGTAGATTGGATCCAGAGGCTGCCGATGCGGAACGCCACCGCCGTAGCAGTTGCTGACGAAGTCGAACGCGTCGAAGTTGATGAGCCGCCACTTGTCAATGAAGATTGGAGCCGCCGAAACCGCGATTCCAGCACGCGTTCGATTCCCACAGACTGCGCCAATTGATGAGGGATCACCTCGGCAAGTCCCCAGGTCGAGTACCCCAGGTTGAATGAGAGGAAAAAGATAGCGCGCTGGTAGTTCCGGATGGCTGACAAGCAAGGATTTGCCCAGGTTCGGCCCCTCATGGTGAGGTAAAAACCTACATCCTGCTTGTCTGATCTTGTATTGATGATGATATGAGGTTACATGGTGGCCGCGAGGGCGATGAGAGACGTTGTCTCGCTATGCTATGGCGTGTATGTTGTGTCCTGTATGGATCTATCTATGGGGGTGCCCCTGCCTGGATTTATAAAGGGAGCCAGATAGGGTTTACAAGAGTCCTAATAGACTACGTCTTGGAGTCCTTTTCATGTACTGCAAGTCGTGGCTTGTCGGGCTTCCTGAGCCTCCAGGTGCTGAGCCGCATCGGGTATGGCAATAGTGGGGTGCCCGGAGGGTATGCCACGTCATATATCAGCAGATAATTAGACACAAAAGTGAAAAGATTCAAAGGGTCTGTTAGATTCCTTTAAAATCAACCGAAGATTCAAAGATCAAGTGTTTGGGTTCTGCTTGCGTCAAGCATCTTAACGATGTTCTTTGGTAGGCAGGCAGTCCAGTAGTTGTCGTCCACTTGCTATAGCCGCTCCACTCGTGGCCGTGATGGACATCTCTTGCGGGGATGGAAGAGAATAGGATGCGGCCGTGATAGGATGGAAATTGGAAAGGCTAACCTGAATTGGAGGGCTATGCGAACAGACCTGGCTACATGAACTGTTGGTATGCATCGTCAGTTCTGTGTGATAATTATGGAAATCTGGAGAATAGGAACCTGAGAAGCGCAGCGACCAGCTAGCTAGGGAGGACGACGGTGACTGCTTCTACGTATAACTTGACAGAACCTGAGTATGAAATTGTGACCAGAGCGGCAACATATCAAAGGAAAGACGGAGGATACAGGATGGAGTGGCTCACCGGCGGAGGGAGTATGAGGCAGATGCCCAGACGTAATGGGAGCATGAACTGCCGAGAAGCACAACAAATTTTATAGGGGAGCATGAAACTCTTGGTTTCCTGCGTTAATTTGTTGTGCACCAGTTTCTCGCGGGAATCGCTGGGAGAGGAAGAGAGAACGCGGTCGTGGACATTGATTGAGAAGAGGAGCGGCCGATCATTGCGGTCGAGAAGAGCGGCTGTTCGGTGAAATATCAACAGAATTGGGTTGTGTTTTCGAATGGGCCAGTAGATCGTATGGGCTGACTATTTTACATATCGCACAGACCACAGGAAAAAGAGTGAACGTGGGGAAAATGGGGATATGTGTGGGAGAAAAGAAACAAAAAGAAAAAAAGAAAAATCCGTAAATTGCTGATGTCATAGTTTGCTGATGTGGATAGGTTGCATGTCAAGAGAAATAGTTAGTGGGATGCCCTATTTTTCTTTTGAGAAAGGGGATGCCCTGTTTACATAGGATTTTTTGCTCCACGTGCATCCTTTAATTTCTGTGCAAAACCTTAGGCATAACGGAGGGAGTAATAAATAAAGCATGCTGCAATGGCTTTCCCTAAAAAGAAACTGGGCATCAAGGGGATGTGTTCTAGACAAACTTTACATTATTGTTAGTGCAACAAAACTTCATGAATTTCTATCCCCAACATGAAAATCATGAATTTCCAGGTAAAAAGGAAAAGGAAATAATCTCGCTGTCCCAGGGCCGGACATTTCATCAGTTCTGTCTCGGAGTCGGAGTTCGACTACATGTACGCACTACGCAGTCCACGTTTTCCATCCGTACGGGAACAGAGCGAGCGCCCTCGCATCGCTGCCAGATCGATCGGTTTTGACTTCGAGTCGGATTACGAGTTCGAGTTCAGGCCAGGTTCGCGCGCGTTCTAAGTTTTACGGACGCCTGGCCTACATAAAGGGGCAGACCATCTACGTTCTCCAGAAATCAATTCGCTGCACTTTTGACTCTCCCCGGCGATTCATCCTAGGCGAATCTTCTCGTACTGGGATGACGGCTTCACGGAGGAGCGGCGACAGCCATGGGAACCAGGCGGCCGCCTGGCCGCACTACCAGTGAAAATAATTTCGTCGAAATTTCGAACGAAATTCGCGAAATTAACGATTCACGCTAAAGGGCGAGAAAATATGATCTCGGACGAAATTTTCGTTTGAATTTGAATAAACCCAACGGGTTACACTACAAAAGGATGTATACCATTTTACAAACAAATACTAGCCTCTGTCCTGCTGGTTGAGGACGTATGTAGTTGATTGTGAGGTCCTGGGTTCGATTCCTGCAACCCCTTTTTTATTTTTTGCAAATAATTTGAACGTCAGAGTATAAATCTGTCCGAGATTTTTGAAATATTTCTTCGAAATTTCGTTGATTTCTCGAAATTCGCGAATCTCTGTGAGGTGCGAAAGAAATTAGGAAAACGAAATGTTAAACCCTGCGCACTACATGGCGCGGTTCGAGCCGCTGGAAAGGCTGGGCGCGGGCATCAACGGAGAGGTGTTCAAGGCGTGGGACACCCAGGTCCGCAGGATCGTCGCCGTTAAGCGGCTAAGCGCGACCGGCGACGACGGCTTCATTGTTTCCGGCCTGCCGGAAGTCTCGCGGGAGTGCAGGAGCCTGAAGGCGTGCGAAGACTTTCCCTCGATCGTGAAGTTCCGCGAGAAGGTCGTCCGTGCAGTCCAATCGGATGACTCCTTCATCGTCATGGAATACGCTGGCCGCCTCAACCTACGCGGCTACATGGAGCACCTTGTCTGTCTTCATCGGCGGTTCCGGGAGGCCGACGTGCGGCGGATCATGGAGCAGCTCTTGGAGGGCGTCAAGTCCGTGCACGGCGTGGGCATCATGCATCTGGACATCAAGCCGGAGAACGTCATCCTCGACGACGGCACGGAGGACAGGACGAAGAGGCCGCCGCGGGAGGGGGCGATCCAAGACGGCAAGCTCAAGGTCAAGGAGGACAGTATCGAGTACAAGATCGGCGGCTTCGGGATGTCCCAGAAAAAAAACAGGGGCCCGATGCAGCCGGAGGTGATAATTCTGACACCCTACAGCGCGCCGGAGCTCCTGCTGCACTCGCGCGAGTATGACGAGCGCGTGGACACGTGGGGGCTCGGATGCATAATGGCGGAGCTCCTCTCGAGCACCGGCAAGCCCACCTTCAGCGGCGAATCCGACAAGAAGATCATGGGCAAAGTGTCTGCCATCGTCGGC
The DNA here is from genome assembly GCA_947311845.1 of Poa pratensis. Classification (NCBI taxonomy): domain Eukaryota; kingdom Viridiplantae; phylum Streptophyta; class Magnoliopsida; order Poales; family Poaceae; genus Poa; species Poa pratensis. Next base: position 97,488,022 of record CAMZMU010000074.1, read on the forward strand.
GTCCAGGGGATCAAGAACTTGCCTGGCGACGGAAACATCGGCGGCCTTCAGCGCCGGTTTCCCTGGAGCAAGCTGTCGTATCAAGAACTTGCCTGGCGACGGAAACATCGGCGGCCTTCAGTGCCGGTTTCCCTGGAGCAAGCTGTCGTCCGCCGGCTTCGAGGTGCTCAGCGGGCTCCTGGAGAGCAACCCAGCGAAGCGGCTTACGGCTTACCGCAGAGGAGGCGCTCAAGAAGCCATGGTTTCAGGAACCTCCACGGCGTGGGTTTGGCGGCTGCTTCCGCTAGTTCGTCGCGCTGCTACCGATTCTGCTTGTAAACCCTATGTACGATGGCACGCAAATGCATTGCTTCACTCTGTTGTCTGTACTCTGTAAGTCACCTCCTAATATTGACTGGATTCAAGCATTTACTAGCTATAGAAAACAAAAAAATTGTGCAATCTGATTCTTACCGATGTATGTGTGCTGCCATTGCACTCTCCTGTTTTCTATAATTGAAACTAGTAATGATTATTTTCAATTTCGGTATGTTCTTTTGATCACGATGATGGAGCTAAGCAGTCTATTTGGTTAATCCTTGATTTGTGAATTTGGTAATCGAGTGCCTGCCATTCGATTTCCCCTGCATCAGGTCTGTGACTTTGGTCACGGTCTATGCTGCTTGGTCGCAGCAGATTCCAGTGGCATTAACATATTACTACATAGGTAAAGTATTAGTTCAGTTGTTTATTCTTTCCACCCTCGACCTTGTGCAGTTCGCCTTAACATCTGAAAATCTTATACTCGGTGCGAAAACAGAAGCAAGGGAATTGTTGGGGGTGGAGAAAGTCAGGCCCGGAATAACTAGGCGTCAGAATGTTAGAACTTCTGTTGGAGGTACTCCCGGTGGACTGTTTGGCAGGCTTGCGACATTACAGGAATCTGTGCACGGCGACCGCTCTCACATGTTCGTGCCTGTGTGTCACTGCAAGGACATTCTTTTTGAGGTAGCGCGAGGATAGCTACGGAGGCGGAATGTTGGTGTACATCGGGCCTCTTTAAAGGTAGTCTAGCTCCAGTGGATAGGTGCAGATGTCGCGAGTGATCCGCTACATCATGTGCGGGTACGAGTTTTTTTTTTAAACGAAGGCAAAAGCTTTGCACTTTAACGTCTGTGTTAGCCGTGTGGAGTTGTAGCTTGGCTTTCTTTGCCATTTCTTATATGAAACTGATACACCATTTCAGGGTGTATGCTTAAAAAGAATGTTAGAACTGAAGTAGGGCAAGAATAGATTGGTGTCTGAAAATCAGCTAAGATTCAGTTATTTATTGTGTTTGCTGCTTGTTTGTCTTGAAAGCTTGAAAATTTGTTGGCTGGTGCGGTTGATCCAGAATTTTGAATATAAAGGTGGGATGCTACCCCTTATGACTGGTATTCAATTTTCTTAATTCTTTGTTTGTACACACATTGCATCTACTATTGTTTTATTGGCACCAACATCCAATCATATTTATGGATTGTGTTTCATAAAATGAATCGAGATTTCAGTTGTATTTCTTGCACAAGATGAACAAATATGATATTTTAAGAGAACAAATCAACTAATGGCTTGCTTTCTAATGTAGGTAGCCATCTTTATTTTGGATACCACAAATCGAACCTGAGCTTCATGGCATAAAATGGAATCGAGATTTCAATTGTATTTCTTGCACAAGATGAACAAATATGATATTTTAAGAGAACAAATCAACTAATGGCTTGCTTTCTAATGTAGGTAGCCATCTTTATTTTGGATACCACAAATCGAACCCGAGCTTCATGGAGGGGGTTGTTTTTTAAATTATTGAAAAGGGCATTTTAATTTTTTTAAAAATTGGGGATAAAAATCCTATGTGTATATTAAGTTCAACTATGTCTTCGTGCAAAATCTCAATTCAAAATTTGTTATATTCTAGGCTACACAAAAATGAAAATTTTGTCAAATTATCAAGTTTTGAAAATGTGCACTATTAACCACTCCTAGATCTACCCATTTGTCAGTTTTATTATATAATAAATTTTGGTTTTTATTTTACAATAGTAGATCTCATCATCATCTACATCTATGTTTTTTTTATGTTTTTTAAATTTGAAATATCATTTTCGAATTTATAAAAACGAGCTCTCCCTAGAACTTGGGAGCCATTTCTTCTCTCTCACATTTTTTGATAAACAGAATATATTAATATCAAGAGGATATCTATTACATCCAGAATTTGCAATAACATAATTCCAAAACATTAAGGATGCACACAAACAATGTAAATGAAAACAAAAGACTGCTGAATTCGGTGACATGCAACTACAATAAACATCTACCACCATTGCGAACATGTAGATTGTGAAGGTGGTTCTCCAGCATAGACACCTTTTAAATGGAAACAATGAACAAACACCTTCGTCGACCAATCTAAACACAAAGTAGGATCCTGCGTTATCAGTCCAGAGAAATCTTAATAACCTCTAGATTAATTTTGATTCAATTTTATTATTATAAAAATGAGTATTTGAGATGCAAAAATTGAGAACAATATATTATCGTTGATATTTTATAAATTTTAATAAATGGCTTATAGGCCCAAAATTAATTTTGTAGATCATTTTAGAGACTTATCAACCTTTAAAAAATGAAATGATTTCATGGCTTATTTTAATATGAGAATGAATTTATTATATTTTATAATCAATGTGGATAATTGTGCTAGCTTTTCTAGATTTTATTAAGTCAAGAATGATTTTTAAAACCCTATTTTAAAGTTGTCATAAAGTGTCAATTAAGTATTTATGCAATATTTAAATATTTCAAACTATGAAATGTATTGAAAAGATTTCCATGAAAAATTTAGGTGTTTGAATTGATTTAGATATATTTATCAAAAGTTTTTAAAACAAAAAAGAGAAAGGAAATATGAATATAATGTTTTGACAGTGGGCTCCACCTCACCCGACCCATCCTGATGTGAAACGCCTTATGGACACTTTGACCTTAATGCCGCCAAATCCTCCTCATGGACCAGTCACTCGAGCAGAAGCTAAAGTATGTCGTTAATAAGGTGAAGTCGCTCCTTTCTATGTGTGTTTTTTTTTTCCGAAAGTTCTATGTGTGATTTGGACACCCTTTAAATAGATTGCTACTTTATTCCGATACTTTGTGTGCTTAGTTACAAGGCCGACGTTTATCTACAAGAGTTGACGCAAGATGCCGAAGATGATGGTCAAATGATAGGAGAAAGAAGGCAGCATCAGCAGCCAGACGGTCCGGCCTCAGCCGCTGAACTGTCTGACACCAGGAGTTTCTGTGCTTTAGCGCCGAACAGGCAGCGTACACAAATAACACATTGTACAAATATGCATCTTGTCCACAAATTTGTATTGAGATTGTACAAATATTACGAGACTATGATATTACGAAATGATATTGTGCATTCATAATACTATTGCCGCTCTTATGACCATGATAATACACGACATCGCTACAGATCAAGAAGATGATGGAGTAGCCTGGCCCAGGCATTTCATTCGTAGACATGCATTAATCTGTCCCTTGTCAAGAACCGTAACCGATTAAACAACTAGTACTACCAAATCTCCCTAAACTATGTCTGGCCCATATAATACCATTCTAACAAATCCTTTTTTCATAGGATCTAGTAGTGTGCAACGAGTAAAACAACTATCAACTGCTGTACCTCTGTACCGCTGGCCCCTGGGACTGCGATGATGATTGATCAAGACGCGAGTCCGGCGGTGAACCTGACGCCGGTGGGCGGCAACCACATGTTTCCCTCGATGAACTGCGCCACGGTGAAGTTGCTGGCCTCGGCGGGGCTCGTCATCACGTGGTACCCCGGCCACTTGACCCTCCCGGCGACGCCGGCGCCTGGTCCCGTGTTCATGTACTCCCCGTAGTAGAGCGTGTCGAGCGCGAACTTCTCGCCCCAGGCGAGCCACCCCTCCGGCCGAACCACGGCGCCGATGTAGGACTGCATGAATACCACCTGGGAGTACTCCTTCCACGGCCGGCCGAGATAGGTCTGGGTGGTCTTGGTCTGGTTCCCGCCACCGGCGGCCTGCTGCTGCGCCTGCGCGCGGAGGAGGTCGTCGTGCGCGGAGACGTTGCAGAACTGGAAGGCGAAGCCGGTGTTCATGGAGCCGTTGACGCGGCCCTGCGCGGTGACGGAGTTCTTCTGGTCCGGGAGCGGGAGCCGGGCCAAGAGGGTGCAGTTCTGGAACACCGCGGCGGCGTTCCCGAAGACAAAGTCCACGGTGCCGGTGACGCGGCAGTCGCGGTAGAACTGACGGAGCGAGTGCGCGTAGAGCGTGTCCTGGTACCCCTCGAAGGCGCAGCGGTAGAAGACGGAGAGGTCGGAGTCGCACCGCAGCGCCACCGCCTGGTGCTTTGCCGGCCCCGCCGTGTTCTCGAACGTCAGGTCCCGCGCCATGAACCCCTTGCCGTTCACGGCTGCAATGCATACACCACGCGCCACATAAGGTACAAAACAAATATCAGGTAGTAAATCAATGCTACTGTATTACTGTATTAGATCACAGCTAGTATGAAAAATAATAATACTGTACGTATTTGAAATACAGTAACAGTAACTAATTAGAAGGTCAAAAGGATATCCCCATGCATGATTTGGATGTCGATTCTCTGAGTACCAGAAGCGAGACAGTGAGCCAGATCGGGAAGCCAAGGCCTCAGAGAGCACAGTCTGTGCTGCACAGACGATATGGCCGGCCAGTTAGTCAGATGCAGCCTCGCGGATCAAACAGTGACGTTAATCAATTGGGTCAATCAACTGGTAGTTGTAAGCTTCATGTAACGTGCTAGTCCTACAAAATTCTGACCGATGTAACAAGCAGACATGATACATTTTTTTTTAGATCATCCATTGTCAGAGACCGAGGAGGAGGTTTGTGAAAAAAACTTTTTAAGATCCGGAGGTTTGTGAAACTGTAACCAGTTTGTTTCACCGAGGACACTTTTAAAATTTATTTTCTGTATCTGGATTGTTATTTCTAGAGACATACAAGATGATCTGGATAACGTCTCGTCTCCCTGTCTCCTCCCTTTAAGAAAAGAAACCTAGCGGTCGCTCCTTCCCTATGTCTCCGCCGACAATCGATGGGTCTCGCCTCCTTTGCTTGCCGCTCCAGCGGTGGGAGGGTCGGAGACCTCAGACCTACATTAGAGCTTATATGGCGATGACTTCTTCGGCTCTAGAGCGTTGGTCCTTGGAGCCATGGGCAAGGAAATTTCTAGCTGTCATCAACAAGCTTAGGATAAATTCGGACAATCGCGTCTCGACGGCTTGCTCGTACTACGTACTCCCTCCGGTCTAGAAATACTACCACAAGTACAGCTATGGAATTGCACTAGGTAAGTTTCTTTCGCAAGACAGGTTTAATGGAGCGGAGGGAGTATTTAGATGCCGGGTATTTCCACTTCAGCCTTTTTGAAGAAAAACACTAGCTGCTCAGAACTGTGGCTCCACGGGCTTCAGCTGGCCCGCCCCCAAGATGACATTGTAAGAGCATCTCCACCGGGGGCCTCTAAATGGGTGTCCGGCACCCCCAATTGAGCCTCCTTTGGGTGGTGTCGGACATGTGTCCGGGCAACATTTGGAGGCCGCCCTCAGTGGCACTCCCCAAAGGCCCACCCCTCAAACGGTCCAAAATTTGAGCGAACTGTCGAACACCTTGCGGCCGCACGAACCGCCGCCGGTTCGCCGCGTCGCTCCGCATTACGGCAACCGCCGCCGGTTCATGTGGACGTGCAACCGCCGACGCTTGGCAGCAATATCTAACCAGCCTCGCGGCCGCACGTCGATTTCATTCTCTTCGTCTGGTACGACATGGCCGAGTGGGGTAAGCCGGAGATGTGGCAGAAGGAGGGCGCCACCAGCGAGGAGTCCGGCGGCGAAGGCGAAGCACCGGTGTCGTCTTCCTCGAGCGGCAATGGATCGGATTCTGTTTCTTCCCCCGAGCCATCTGAAAGGATCGGTATGACACCTAGAGGGGGGGTGAATAGGTGCTACTCCAATTTCAATCTTTTTCAATTTAGGCTTGACACAAAAGGTAAATTCTCTAGATATGCAACTACGGTGAATTTACCTATATGGCAAGCTAACACCTAAGCACGATATAGTAAGGCGGTAAACAAGGATAGAGGTAACCGAAGTCAAAGCACGCGGAGACATGGATGTAATCCCGAGTTCCTCCTTTTTAGGGGAGTACGTCTCGTTGGAGAGGTGTGAACCAACACAATGGTTCAACGGCCACAAAGGCCTCACCCTCTTCTCCGGTGAACCGCACCACAAAGGTTTGGTTCACTTCAACTATCGGAAACCTTCGAGGCGGAGTCCGGAGCCTTTACAACAACGATTTGGGGCACAACCCACAAAGGATTGGGGGCTCCCAAACAGCTACAATCTGTCACAAAGACAATCAAGTGAGTACAATAGGGGGCTAGGTTTTCCTAGTGGAAACCCTAGCAATGGTCCCTCAAGTGAATGAGGGGGAAATGACAAACGGCTCGGTGAAGATGTAGATCGGGGCCTTCTCCTTCAATCCTTCAAAGATCAACACGTTTGGGTGGAGGGATTGGGAGATCTAGTAAAGCTTGTGCTTGTGTTAATGGAGGTCTTCAATGTTGTCCAAGCTTCTTGTCCAAAGGAAGGAGACGAAGTATATACACCCCTGCTGAAAAAGTGGCCGTTAGAAAACGAGCAGGGGTCGTCGACCAGCCGGCCTGGGGGCCGGCCTGGGCCAGCTGGAGGGCCGGCTGACACCACAGAGCACGGCCGGCCTGGGGGCCGGCCTGGGCCGGCGGGAAGGCCGGCGAAAGGCCAGACACGGCCGGCCTGGGGGCCGGCCTGGGCCGGCGGGAAGGCCGGCGAAAGGCCAGACACGGCCGGCCTGGGGGCCGCCTGGGCCGGCGGAGAGGCTGGCGAGGGACCCAACACCTCCGGCCTGAGGGCCGGCCTAGGCCGGCTGGAGGGCCGACCGACGCGCTGCACAATTTCCCTTTCGTCTCTTCTTTGCGACAACTCACTTTTCTTCCTTTTGCATACACAGATACACACTAGTATACATATGGTTTAGACACTCAAAAACCTGTAGACACATAGCGGTATGTTAAAAACTTCCGAGTGTTGTTATCAAACACCAAAACAAGATTAACGGACAAAGTCCTTTCAATCTCCCCCTTTTTGATGTTTGATGACAACAAAAGGATTTGCAAAAGGATATCTCATTTAAGCATGACAAGATTTTTGAGAGAAGCTCCCCCTCAAACTTATACACCAACAAGGTATACAAGTAAAAGAGATCTTATGTGACAACAAAAGTCAAGCTAGAAATAGCCACTATGTGAGTAAAAGATTTGATATATTCTCACCATAGTTCTTATTTGAGTAGAGCAACTTGTCTTACCATGGACTTCATATATAATCAATATCGGAATAATATCACCATGGACTTCATGTAGAATCAATTTTGGAATAACATCACATTGCAAAGGACTCCAAGAATAGACAATAGACCGGGGAAGTCCTTACAATAGCATAATAAAGATCCATAACCTTACAAACATCCATGACATAAGTTTCACGAAACATAGCAAATAGAGTTCTCTAAAAAACAAGTTCGATGCAAATGAGAACGGAAGCATGAAAACGAAAACGGATAGATGCAATGCAAATCCCCGGAAATAACTCTCTCTCCCCCTTTGGCATCAAGACACCAAAAAGGGGAAGAAAGGGACATGAAGACCAAGATCACTCATCATCTTCAGTTTCTTCCTCTTCCTCCTCATCATCAGAACCATCACTGTCATCAGCAGAAACATCAGTAGTAGGAGGGGGTGGAGCTGAGCTGGACTGACCGGAATCACCTTGCCAAAAAGGATAAAGAGAGGAGGCGTCATCGCCAAACCAGTGAGTGTACTTGTTCCGAGCCATGTATGTGTTCTCTGAAACTTCAGCTGAGCAATTGGAATGAGCAATCCCAGCATGATCCATGAGAGCATGTTGATTTTTGATGATGGTCTTCTGGCGGCGATAAGACTGATACGCTTCTTTCCGTTCCGCCTTGGCAAAACAGTTCATCATCTTGAGAGCATCAAGAATACCACCCTGCTTCTTAGGAGGCACAACATCCTCTTCTTCATCCTCATGGGCAGCATGAGAAGGCGGCCAAACCGGACCATCTACTGGCATAGGAGGAATCGAAATAAGATCAGGAAAATGCAACTTGAACTGTTCGACCACACTAGCCGGCAACTTGTTGTTGAAGAGAGTCTGAAGAAGCGGACCATAAATGGGAACTTGGTTCCTGAGAACCACCTGCTGCATCTCTTGCCAAAGATAATCAAGAATATCAATCTGCTTGTTCTTCTTTGCCGGATCAACAAAGTGATAAAGGCAATTAACCATCCTGTCACGAACCATGCCCTTTTCTCCAAACTTGCAAGCAAGACAATTCCTCAAAATGCCGTGAACAACTTTCCAATACGGATACATGTACACCGTCTTGGGAATTTTCCCACGAAGCCCTATCCCGGGAGGATAGCAATGACGGATCCCAGACTCAGCCGGAATAGGCTTCGAGAGGTGAAGACGAACATAGCACGGTGCAGGCTGCAATTCAGAGAGACCAAAGAGTGCCCCAAACTCCGCAAGAGTAGCTGAACACTGAACATTTGCACTCATCCAAGTCAAACTCCTTTGAGGATCAGTGGAGAAATGCACTGTAGCATAGAATTGCTGAAGTAAATCAGGCGAATATGGGGTACTAACAGTCATGATCTTCGAGATTTGATGAAAATCCATAAGAGCCATCACATCAGGCCAATGTTCTCTAACATTGTCAAGGTTGAAATAATCCGTGGGGACATGAGCATTCTTCCTCATACGAACACGTTGATGAAAAACTTGTTGATGCATCTTACAATAGAATCGGCTATCATCTAGGCATGTGGGCTGACCAAAGGCATATGGATTGAAAAGCAAACGATCTTTCTTGAACTCTTTAGCTTTCACTTTGACCCAAGATGCACGTACCGGTTCAAGAGGATTGACAGGAGGCTTCTTGCTCACCTTCTTCTTGGGCTGCTTGCCCTGCTGGCCCGGAGGAGTCACTTGCTTCCTTGCATTGCACTTCTTGAGCCTCTTGGAATGGTGCCCGGAGGAGGACACGGCATTGAGATCAACAAGATCTTCCAACCCCTCAAAGACATTGCTGTTACCTGCCCTGCTGGACTGAGGAGGAACTTCCATATCATCTGGCCAATTGTCCATCCTTCAACCTTGAGAAGCTCCAAGCACACCAACAATGGAGGAGATCTCACACACTCAAACACCAATGAGAAATCTGAGTGGACAGGAAGGAAGAGGGAGTGGAGCCCTTTCAGATCTGTGGAGGAAACGGGGTGGGGAGCGGCTCATGGGGTGGGGAGGAGGTGGAGGAGCTTGAAGGGAAAGAGGAGGACGGCCATGGATGGAGCTCGGGACAGAGAGGGGATGTGAAGCTCGGGCTGGGCGGGGAGACAAAGAAGGGCAGGCCCGGCCTGCCAGCCGGCCTGGGCTGGGCGGGAGGCCGGCCAGGCATCCGAGGCCACCGGCCCTCCAGCCGGCCTGGGCTGGGCGGGAGGCCGGCCAGGCAACTGCCTCTTCTTATCCTTTCCTTCTTTTCTCTCTTTTTTTTTTTGACTTCCCAAACTTGAAACTTCAAACAAGGACCTCTGAACATCTGAGCAACCAAATGAGTGATCCGGGGAAGATGCAATATGACAAAGAAATCGACACACTTCCAATGGACAAAACAAATGAAAACATGCAAGAAACAACATTGGAAATGATTAGAGGACACAACACCGAAATGTATGCAATGAAAGCTCGAATAAGATCCAACTCTTCAACAAGAAGAGGGCGGTGGCCTAGACCACCATGTATGAGTGTAAGTGGTGTGACCGCGAAGATATATCTTGGGTTCACCGCCACTACTCGTCATTTAAGCTCACAATTCATAAAATGAACACTATAGAGACAAAAAGAGTTCTTACTATTGGCATAATGGGGGGAGGGATAGTCCAATGGATTAGGACCGCACTCCCCCTATGTCCATGCCTACACCTAAACCAAACAAATAGCTAAGATATAAGTGTGTATGCAAGATATTCAAGCGACGCTCCCCGAATCGATGATATTTAGCTCATGCCTCAAATAAGTGAACCTTGCTTCATCAAGTGGCTTCGTGAACATATCGGCAAGTTGGATCTTCGTGGGAATATAACCAAGCTCAATATCACCCCGGATGATGTGATCACGGATGAAGTGATAGCGAATCTCAATATGCTTCGTTCTTGAGTGCTCCACCGGGTTGTGGCCAATCTTGATAGCACTTTCATTGTCACATAAAAGAGGCACTTTGTCACAATGGACACCGTATTCCTTTAAAGTTTGCCTCATCCACAACAATTGAGTGCAACAACTAGCGGCCGCCACATACTCGGCTTCGGTGGTGGAGAGAGATATGCAATTTTGCTTCTTAGAAGACCAACTCACCAAGGACCTACCAAGGAATTGGCAAGCCCCGGAAGTTGATTTCCTATCATCCTTGCAACCGGCCCAATCCGAATCCGTGTAACCGGCAAGAGAGAAAGTTGAGCCTTTAGGATACCACAAACCAAACCTTGGGGTATGAACCAAATATCGAAAGATTCGAAGAACCGCCGTTTGGTGGCTTTCTTTGGGAGCCGCTTGGTACCTTGCACACACTCCTACACTCAACACAATATCGGGTCTAGATGCACAAAGATAAAGCAAAGAACCAATCATAGAACGATAGAGCTTTTGATCAACATCCTTATCTTTACCCTTTGGATTAAGTTCAAGATGACACTTGGTGTCCATAGGAAACTTCTTTCTTTAGCATTTTGCATCTTGAACCTCTTGAGCATGTCTTGGATATATTTGGCTTGAGAGATGAAGGTCCCTCCACTCAATTGCTTGATCTCAAAACCAAGGAAGTACTTCAACTCTCCCATCATGGACATCTCGAACCTATCGGTCATAAGCTTTGAAAATTCATCATTAAAAGCTTTGTTAGAAGAGCCAAATATGATATCATCAACATAAAGTTGGCATATGAAAAGCTCCCCTTTAACCCTCTTGGTAAAAAGAGTGGGATCGATTTGCCCCACTTCAAAGCCACGGTCTACTAATAGCTCTCTTAGGTGCTCATACCAAGCACGAGGTGCTTGTTTGAGACCATAGAGCGCCTTATCAAGTTTGTAGACATGGTTAGGGAAGTGTGGATCCTCAAATCCCGGAGGTTGCTTAACATATACCAACTCCTTTAAAGGACCATTAAGAAAGGCACTTTTCACATCCATTTGTTGCAACTTGAAATTATGATGTGATGCATATGCAAGAAGGATACGGATGGACTCAAGGCGAGCCACGGGAGCATAGGTCTCTCCAAAATCAATGCCTTCAACTTGAGAGAACCCTTGTGCTACCAATCTTGCCTTGTTCCTCACAACCATTCCATGCTCATCTTGCTTATTCTTGAATATCCACTTGGTGCCTATAACATTGAGGCAATCTTTTGGCTTCTCCACTAGATTCCACACTTTGTTGCGCTTGAAGTTATTGAGTTCTTCATGCATGGCTTCCAACCAATCCGGATCTTCAAGAGCTTCAAAGACTTTCTTTGGTTCCACCATAGAGATGTGGCTTGATGTTCATTGAAATTTGCCAATTGTTTTCTTGTGGTGACCTTGTTCTTGACATTAACAATGATATTCTAGATGAAGACTCTTTCTTCTCCAATCCTTTTTGACTCTTGCTATACGACGGGTTTCGATATCCTCATTGATGCGAGGAATTTCGCTTGATCATCTTGATCATTTGAGTCCCCGTCTTGACCGGAGTGTTGACCTTGATCATCTTGAAGCTCATCTTCAACAAAGGAAGGAGAGGGTTGATCTTGGTCTTGACCTTGGCTAGTGTTGACAATAGGAGAACTTGGTTCTTGAATAGCCTCTTGGTCAACTTGAGGAGGGCCTTGAACTTGTTCTTGGTAGGTGCATCATTTGCTTCCATAGAAGGTGCAACTTCAACTTGTGATGATGGATCTCCACATGAGTGGAGCTAGGACTTGCTTGAGGAGGCTCATGATGGATTTCAATGGGGCGATGGAAACCAACCCCCATTCTTCTTATTGCTTCTTGAGGTTCCTCATTATCTACATCACAAACATGAAATTGCGCCACTTGGGAGCCGTCATTCTCATCGAACCTCACATCACAAGATTCTATGACTTTCCCAACGGTCTTGTCATAGACTCTATAGGTGTGAGATTCGGCACCGTAACCAACAAAAACACCCTCTAAAGCTTTAGATTCAAATTTAGACAAACGAACACTTTTGTTCTTATAGAAACACTTACAACCAAAAACTCGGTAGTAGGAGACATTGGGCTTGTTGCCGGTGAGCATCTCATAAGATGTAAACTTCTTGCCAACACGAAAGAATAACCGGTTAGATGAGTGACACGCCGTGGAGATAGCCTCGGCCCATAAGAATAGCGGAGACTTAAACTCCGCCAACATAGACCTTGCCATATCCATGAGAGTCCGGTTCTTCCTTTCGGCTACACCATTTTGTTGAGGGGTATATGCAGCGGAATATTGATGACGAATCCCCTCTTCACTAAGAAACTCATTTAAGGTGTAGTTCTTGAACTCGGAGCCATTATCACTCCTAATGACCAAAATAGGGACATTGTATTGGCGTTGAACAATATTGGAAAAGTCGATGATGGTTTGTTGGGTTTCATCCTTCGTCTTGAAGAAATAAACCCAAGTAAATCTTGAATAGTCATCAACAATCACCAAACAATATTTCTTCCCACCAAGACTAGGTTGAGGCACGGCACCAAAGAGATCAACATGAAGAAGTTCCAAAATCCTCGTTGATGAAATAATGGTCTTGCCCGGATGGGGAGAATCATGCATCTTTCCTTCAACACAAGCCCTACAAAGACGATCTCTGGAAAAAGAAACATTGTCTTTTAGTCCAAGAATGTGGCCACCCTTGTGAAGACTTTGCAAAGTTCTCATGTTGACATGGGACAAGCGGCGATGCCACAACACCCCACGTCGGCCTTTCCGAATAGGCATATTGCTTGAGTGTTGGTAGACCCCGAAAAGTCTACCACAAACAACTCATTTTCAACATACCCAACGAACATGACCTTTAGAGTCTTGCTCCTCAAGAGTACCACCATATCAATAGTAAAATGGACATCAAAGTTCATCTTATTAAGAGCACGAACGGACATAAGATTGTAACCTAGAGACTCAACAAGCATGACATTTACAAGGGTGATATCCCTTGCAACTACCACCTTGCCGAGACTCTTTACCTCAGCTTTTGATTATCACCATAAGAGACGGTTATTGTATAATCTAGATTTGGTCTCAACTCCGTCATAATCTCCTTGCTTCCGGTCATATGACTAGTGCATCCACTATCAACCACCCATTTAGATCCACCGGAAGCATAGTCCTACAAGAAATCATTGCTTGGATTTAGGTACCCATTTCTCAATGGGTCCCTTTGGTTAGCAACAAGGGTCTTAGGAACCCAAATAGGT